>JAAAKO020025073.1:0-14252 GCA_010015015.2 Bolitophila cinerea
CCTTTTTTTTCTGGTTATTTTTTATATTTTTGTTACTTTTTGTTGTTGTTCTTTTTGGGTAGTATCTGGTACAGATAACTTGTTTAAATTTTGTAACAACAGACAAAAACTATCAGCTGTCAAAATATAAAATATCTGGAGAATTCAGCAGCGAGATAATTTATTTTATGGTTGGAACAGAATATTTACAATAACAGAAAATACTCTTGTTTCTTTTTTTATTTTTTAATCTACTTTGATTTGTATGTTGACATTTATTTTATTTTAGGTTCATATTTTCTAATTAAAAGTACATATTTATTTTAAGAGCGATTACATTTAAATTAAAGAAAGAGTTTTTGTTTTTTGTTTGCAAGCTTGGAAAGGTTTTTTCTCTATTGTTCGTACTGATGATATAGAAAGCAAATTTGAACTTGAGAAATTCGCCATTAAGAAATTGGACCTTGAAAATTAAGATCTTGAGAAAATTTCATCTGAAGAAATTCTATCTTCTGAAACTTGAACTATTAGTGTATAAGAAAGTTAAATTGGATATAAAAGTGCAAAAAATGATAGATTTGACACATACAGAAATTAGATCTTAAAAAATTGGCCTGAGGAAATTCTATCTTAAGAAAAAAAAGGTGTTTTTTATGTGGTGCAAGAAACTAAAAATCGATCATAAAGAATTCGATCTTGAGAAATTCGACCTTGACAAAAATCGACCTTGAGAATTATGACCTTGAGAAATTAGAACTTGCGAAATTTGACCTGAGGAAATATTATATCTTGAAAAACTCGAACTATAGTGTATAAAAAAGTAAAATTGTGCTGATATCTTCTTAAATCGTCTTAAATCTCACATTTCGTATACAATTCAAAAGCCATTACACTATTCAATCCAGAAATAATCTCCAGAAAATCAGTGCACACTAAAGCTTCTGCCGTGTTTAAGCGCACATAAAATGGATCTTAACGAATTAATGCAACATTTTACGTTAACCCTCGCGTAAATATAAATTAGTTTATGCTCATAGTCATTTAAAGCTCGCGTTTAATGCCGACGCGCGTAGCTTTTTACCTTATATAGCCGAGCAAGCGCTTGTATATACGTATTAGGGTAGATATATATTTAAATTGTATATATATATATTTGCATTTACCACTCACAGTTAATATATTAAATTTTACTGAGCTCGTGCTCGTTCTCGTGCTAAAGCTCCTCGCACCTTTTAGACGCGATGAGCGAAGAGCAAGAGCCAAAGTGCCGGGCTATAAAAGCAGATCTATACAGGGCGCCTGCCGCTAGGGTGGTGCGTCGTCAATGTGTGCACGGCGGATGGGGAGAGGAGGAGTAGGCAGCCCAAATGTTATGGAGCGCGCGCGCACGACAGGATATGTCAGCTATATAAAGAAAATCAAGGCAATTAGTGCGGAAATTTTCGGGGAGTAGATTTATGCGATAAATGCTCGAGAGCGAGTGTGCTCTAGCGCGATCGCTCTGGCGCGAGATTGTGCGAGTGAAATGAAGCACACCCACACTCTGGATCCTGGGAGGGGGTTTGGGGGTGGTTTAGCGCGGTAATTTGGTTTACAGCATGCACAGAGCAAAATGTACTGAGCTCCAGACATGATTTTACATTTAAGTAAAATGTTTTTTGGGTGGTGAGTGTTGGCGCACGAGGAGGGGAGGGGTCGTGACACGCGCTCGCTTGCGTATACTTGAGATGTGAATTTGCCTAATTAGATTTGTTTATATAGAGTCTCGCGGGGTGCGGCTGGCGCAGAGGTTTCGGTAATGTACACTGTTACTTAATGTTTTTGGTTGTATACCGTTACAAATATAAACAGAAATCACAGTTCACTTCAATGGAAACCGCAAAGGATGCCGCCACCGATTCGTCTGACTCGGGAGGTGCGTATTGTTTTGGTCTCTTCAGACTACCCTGGCGCGGTGTGGTCGCGGGCGGTGTATTTATATCCTGCAGAATTATAAACAGGTATTTTTTTCGATAAAGAGGCTAAGCAAAAAAATGGCGGTCCCACTTTTCCCATCATTGAAGTCTATCATAAATCGGTAATCCCATATCAAGACAACGTGTTCCCTATAGAAAAAGGGCATTTCATCGTTATAAAAATAAAACGTTGCCGAAATCAATTGTTCGCACAGAGAGGCTATATAACATACACTATATAAGTATATATATATATATATATACTTATATATTTATATATAAAAATATTTAATCGTGTTGTTCTGATCCGCTATACTCTATTTATGTATATAATCAAATAGTATATAATATTATATAGTAAATACCCCGATTGAAAGCAAATATTCGTGTGTACCTTCCTCGCTGATGGCGGCGGTGCAACGTAAAAAGAAGTCGCTTCCCAAATCAAATGAGATCAAACAAAGGACGAAGGACAGTGTATCAAATGGTTTAGGCACAAATAAGGACGCGCGTATTTTTAGATACGTGCGCAATACAGTGTTTTCATATGTATGTGAGTGTTTGTTTGAGGCTTTGGGCCCCCCGGAGAGAGGATTATGCTCATTGCCCCGTTTAGCAACCATTGCGAGGACACAGGACTCGAGCGAGAATTTATTTCGTTGCGATGATTCAATGATGCCGGCAGCCCCGTGCCGCCGCGCTGCTGCCGTGTACTTCAGTGCGCTAAATTGTGCTAAAGTTTTTTTTCATTTTAAGGGTGTAAACCTTTAAACGGTTTAAAATGTTTTAAATAAATAATATATATATATATAGCTACTGAAAAGTATGCTGAAATGGAAGGGTTGAAAATGTGCGAAAATCTGTCGCTGTTGATTATTGCGATATATGTGCAAGTATATAAGCTTTTGATGAATACGTTTGTAACTGATTCTTTGAGCTGATATAAATAGATTGAAGAATAAAAAAACAATAAAAATTGTTTATTCAAATATCATTTAATACATAAGTGGAATTCAGTTTAGAAAATTAGCCAAATTATTAAATTAGTTTATATAAAAAATAAAATATTTATCTATTTATCACAAAATTGATGATTCTTTGAATAAAGCTTCAGTTGAAAGAAAAGGCTACACAATTTTGCTTTCGATCTTCAAATACTTTAAAAATGGGGTTCGTTTTTTGTCAAAAAGTACTAACTGCCCAATCTGCATAGGCATAACCACTTAGCTTCATAGTTTTAATCTCTGCATGATAACCCAAGATTAAATAATTATGTTTTGTTCCTCATTGTTCTCTTGATCTCCGTGCAGTCATGTGAAGTTGGTTGACTAACTTTTCTTTCCACCGATTAAAGAATGACGCCATTTTTTAATTTAAGACAAACATATGCATCCTTCAAAAAAAAAAATGCAAATATCTAGAATATTTTTTTAATAATACAGTAATTAAAGGTCTAAATTCGCGAATATCCATCGATTCTCCTAAATAACCTGTTTAGAAGGTTCTTTAAAACTGCCTTGAAGTTAATTATACCTGCACGCAAACTTAAATATCCATAAAATTATGAAAAAATATTTAAAATACCAAGAATATTATAGGATATATTAATAATTTTAAAAATATTTTCACAAATACTACGATTTTAATTTTAGTTTGCAAAATATTAAAATTTTAAGTTTTTATAAAAAATATAATAAAAATTTATGACAAATATCTGAAAATATTTTGAGTGCGATAATAAAATCGAGAATATTTAAAAAATAGCGAATACTAGCGAATACTGTAGCGAATATAAAAATGTTTATTTTCATTTAATAACTTTCAGAACTACAAATCATATGGATTATTACATCGCAACGCCATCTATGTTTCATCCTACGGACTTATTGAGTGATGTGTTAGACTCCCTAATTTCTCGGCCTAAACGATGTGTTTTTGCCTGAAGCCCACACGCGACGCAAGGTAGCCATATAATTATCCATACTCAGCATTGATTTATACTTACCACCACTGAAATAGTCCAGTCCCTCATATGTGTGCGTACAATTAATTGGGGCAAAGATGAGAGCCTACCTTCCCCCCCACATTAACGTAATTTTCATTCGAAGCCAACCGCACAGCACTTTCAAGGGTAGTAAATGTACGGGAAAACGAAATTACAAGTTAACCGAAAATAGCTAAGCGCACCCCAACACGAATGGGGATGAATTGTGTACATCATATATACGTAATGAGACTGTATGTGTGCTTGAGTGTCCTTTGTGGGGAGAATATGTTTGTGTGTGTGTGTGTAGATATAATTTAATTTCGGTGTTGTATAGCGCAATTAATTTGCCGTATATTACTTAATGGTTTGCTGTTTTGGCTTTTGGGCCTGAATAAATGTGAAATAATGCGATTTCCTGGCACTCGGTGGTTCTCGTAAGCGACAATGGCACAATACATATTATAGCATATTATACATAATGTATGCTCATGTATATGTAGTATATGGTGTGAAACGAAACATGAAAAGGTGTCAGACCATTATCCTTTGGGGACACGGAACGGGGAACGATTGTCGGTGCTGGGCGCTGGCGGGAGATTGCGAGTTTACTTATTTACCATATAAATTCATTTTTAATGGGGATTTTTAGGTTATGTGGTTTCATTTTAAATACTTAAGTAGAAGAATTTAAAATTCACAAAAACATTATATTTGACTTGGTTTCCCAGTTACTATTGTAGTAAAACGACTATTTGGAGGACGTAATTGACCTAAATCTTGGAATTGGATTCAGATGACGTTATACTAATACTAATAATTTTAAAAGTTTTTTTTAATTAAATTTTCGTAAGTATATTTATTCAGCCTTTACGGTGAATTCCAACTTTTCGAACTGAGTAGTGATTTTTGAGTCACAACCTTAGACGAGCTAAACAGTGTTCCTTTGGTCATTACCTCAGACGACTGCCTTAATTAAGAAAACACCGAATTAGGCTACTTTGAGGGTATATAAAAGGCGTCAAACCACAGGCTAAAGGTAGGTCTTCAGTCGTGGACGGGTGGACTTGGCGCCGTGTGAGGATATAGATGTATCTGTACCTGATCATATTTTATACTTAGTACTTAATACTTAAGGTGAATTTATTATAAGTTGTCTGACGCAGCGCGCATCTGATTCAGAGCATATGACGTTTCATTGGAAATGCACCTCCAGGCAGGGTTTTTTTGCATTGTTTTTTAAATTATTTTAATTTATTATTTTTTGTTTAGATTTTTTTTTAAATTTAAAAAAGTTTTTTTTTATTTGTTTTACAAAGTCTCGTGAAAACGAGTATATGTGCCAGTCTCCGTAGTCCAAGTCCTGTATCTCAAGTGGTAGTTGCTGTGGAAAACTCCCTCGAACAGCCAGTCCATATCCTATAAGTACATCAGGTACCATGTCGGCTTGTGTGTTCTGGATCTTCTAGATAGTCTGCGTCGGTCACGACAAGCAAAGCAGCTGGATATCCATGCTCAGTCCGCTGGTCCTTTTTAGTACACTTCGGAGGGCTCCAAATGTCCTTGAACACGACGGCGACGGCCTCAGCTTTGGCTGGGTTTAGCTTGATACGTCAGGATTCAGGTGCTATAAAAGCTGTGCAGAGTGGCGAGGTAGGTGTTCAATCGGTCTTGTCCAAGTTACATGTTGCCCGTTGATACGTAAATAAGAACATCATCCGCATACTGGAGTCGTTCGATGGGATTCGGATGAGGTACAGGATCTGGGAAGTCAGCGCTGTAAAAATGAAGTACAGTAGAGTAGAAAGTATTTATCCTTGAGGTACTCCAGCAGAGATGGGATGTGTTTTTTCCGACCATTACACAAAAGTTTTTTTACTGTCAGAAATTCGTACATCAACTTGCAAAGGAAAAATTAAAAACTGTTAGCATTTTAAAAACAACACCTTCCGTCTACGTTCTTACGAAATCTTTCTCTATGTCGAAAGCGAAGGCGATGGGGGAATTTTATTGTTAGGTTTCAGGTAACACACCAAGTGACTATGTGATGTGGACTGTCTTGGTCTAAACCCAAATTGGTCGTCGGGGAGAATTCCAGATTGATCGCAGTGGTAAAGATCCTGTCCTTGAGTGCACACTCGTAAATCTTGCTGAGACAAGACAGCAACGCTATCTGTCTGTAGCTATTTAGTTCCTCCGGTGATTTTCCTTGCTTAGGAACTTGGGATTACTGTTACCTTTTCCAAGCGACCGGAAAGTATCCAATGTTGTAGCAGTGGTTAAACAGCATGGATATCCGAGTGATGCATTTCTTGGAGAGTTTAATACTACTGAAGAATACTACTGGAGTTCGCTCCAACTGGTACCTTGAAATTCGTATTTGACTGTACTGTTCACATGTGCAATAAAGACCGGATGCCCTAGGTGGTCATTCTGTTTGTGACCTTTTTCAAAATGTTCACCAAGTAGATTTCTTACGGCAGGTCAATGTTTCCAAGAGATTCGTCGACTGATTCTTCAGCGGGGAACTGCATGAGCGACTATGCGTGCCAGCAAACTTCTTAATGCTTTAGAAAGTGTGCGGTTATCCAGCTTAACATCCATCAGCGCATTTCTCCAGTATGTGCGACGGGCTATGTCATCTACGATCTTTGAAAGGCACTTTAGTTGGCTCTTCAATTGATGTGCGTAGAAGCAGTAGGAGGTTTCTCTCTGCCATTGACGTCTGAGCCTATTCTTTTCCTTAATCAAGGCGAGTAGATCGGGTGGGAGAGGCATCTGCGCATTTCTTCGAATTTTCACCTTAGGGACGATATCATCAATGCTTGGTCAATTTAACTTGAACTCATGTTGTGCTGATTCGGAATACTCTTAAGTTAAAGTTTCCTCGCATGATTAGTGAATTATTTCCAAAGTTGGCAAAGTTCCATTGATGTCGGGATCTGTAACGTCCAGGGTGTTTGGGTCTTTAGGTATCTGGAAGCGGAAACAAACAAAAATGTTTTATTATTATTTGCTATTAAAAGAATAGCCGTAGTTTCAAGAGAATTGAAATTCTAGGTAGCCGTGTTAATTGGCATTGCCGCAAGTGTTTTTTTTAGTACGGTAGAAAATATATTACGAGATAGTTTCGGATGTCGGGATAGTAAAAAAACATTAAAGGATCCATCTCATATCTCGTTTTTAAAGAAATCATTTATCCGTGATTGATCTCGATAACCTTTAAAAAAATAGCAGATCTCGACATTGATTTCTAGGGTCATCATGAATTCGATGATCGCAAAGATACGATGGGACAATGGAGGTAATTTGTATACCGGCTGGTATGCAACAATCTTCTCCATAAGACTAGATATAGACATGCCAAAAAATGCTTTTGCCATGGAGCCTGTCGAAGTGACTTGTGTAATATTTTATTATTTGAAAGTGTGTGAGGGCAAAGCAAAAGCATGCTAGGAAGGGAAGTTTGGTGCTTTGAAAGTGCTCGCTATTCCGAAACAATTTCTTATATATGCTTTACGTGACTTTGAGTGGCAAAATTGGCCATCTTTTATCTCCTGCCTACAACTACGTGATTCGGAAACACTTAAGAGAAGACGTTTTAATTCTCCTGTATTCTTCAAGTATGATATTATATAAATGCCAACCTAGATGTTTTAGCCAAAATTGTTATAATTATAAAATAATCTCTGTAATATATTTTCAGCTTGAGGGAATCCAATCCATAAGCGACATTATTAAATAAATAAATCCAAGATGGCAGCCAAAATGGTGGCTTTCCCATTCTTGAGATTATTCAAGACTTTTGTTATGTTAATAGGGATATTATATCAAGTCAGAAACACCTAGCTTTATTTCTTTCACAATTTGTTTGATGTCTTTTTACTAAAATGACTGGAATCTGTGCATCCCATAGTTTGCAGGACTTTAAAAAGAAAAGCTTTTCATGGTAATTGTTTCAATTAAAAAAACTGTAAACTAAATATACTGCATTTTTTTAATATTTGTTGTTGTAGTTTTTTACAAAAAATATCTATTGTGTACATAATTTTTCTGTGACAAAAATTTTTTTTTTGTGAAATTTTGTTTATTGTAATTTTTATTATTATTCCTGCCCATTTTTTACCATGTTATTATTTGTAAATGCTATTAATTTATTTATTCATTGCAATTATTTATTCTTTGTTTATTTAAATGTAAATTACATAAAAAATCATATAAACATTTGCGAAAGCTAAAGACTTAATGGCAGGATTAAAGGGCACCGCAAACATTTAAACGGTTTCTGCAATTTAACCCCTGTGCTTTCTCCCACTTCGATAATATAAATTCTTAGAATCCAATTAAATTGTATATATATATAAATGGAATATGTACTTACCGATAATAATGCGGGTCGGCTACTTTGTAGTCATTTCATTTGAAATATATAGTATATAAAAAGCGGTATTCGCAGACCAAGAACGAATTTATACCATTTTAACGAAAATTGTCTATATAATAAGCAAGCAATATGCTGTAATGTAAACAACGACAGCGTAATACAGCAATTACACGCTGTTGTTGTTGTTGTTTTTTATTATTTTCAGCGAATAATTTATTTCTTAACATTTCTCTTGCTCGCGGGGTGAAATTATACATTTGTATTTCTTTTATTGTATTGTAAGCGCGGCACTGGCGGTGTATATATAATATATTATATATATACAATATATATGCAAATGTATACGCCATTTTCTGTTTGCGGCGTGTGTTATACATCAATATATACTATTATGTATATATAAACAATTATCTTTGATGCGCCCGGTATGCAATTTATATTTAAATATATCAATATTGTGCCCAACCAAAACGGCTTGGCGTTGATGATGGTGTTGTTGTTGTTGTTTTAATGAGGTACCGGCTTCTGTTTGAGCAATTACAATGCACTGAGTTATAGTATATATACTATATATATACTGTTATTGATAATGTTCTCCTTATTATATTATATAGAACAATTTCCATTGTTTGTGCGTTTGATTGAACGCCCTTCCGCAGCCATAGTCCTATTTTATATATATGTATATATATTACACTCGTAGTCGTAGTCATAGTCGTAGTAGTCGTATTATGATATAGTATTAGTAGGTAGTAGTACCAATGAATAATGAACATAGGCTCGTGTGCGAGCGTCTGCATTAAAACGAACACACGCATATTCATTTAATACACTCAAAACACAACCCTCTCGAGAGCAACATATATCAGATATATTGTACGTAATTCGCGTGTTTATAATGTGTGTATACACACTAAACATATAAACCACCCTAAATGCACACACACACACACACACATACGGCAGACAAATATGTTTTACTCTGTATATTATTATATAGACGCGCATCAATCACCCTTTTGCTCTTCGCAATTACATTTCTCACAAGTTCACCAATTAGAGATAATCATCGTGTTTACTGGTTACACTATATATATATATATATATGCGAGATTTGGATACGCCAAGGCAATGTATTAAAATTTGTTAAATTCGGCATTTTCGATGGACTACATTATTGTTTATAATTTTGAAACGATTTTCTGTAACTATAACTAATATAAACATTTTTCTATTCCTATTTTTAGAACTAGTTTTTTTAAAAATTGGTCTTCTTCAGCGATATGAATTGAGGATTCAATTTCACGTGAGAATACCACAGACCAAACTGAGCTCTTGCCGCGCTTAAGGTGGAACGCGCATTTTGTAACCCTCGCACTAGGTTTCATTAGAAACATCTTGGATGTTTCACATCCGTTTCTAGAGACCCAGTGCATGAGCTGACTGCTGCTCAACATATCTTTTACCCACGATTCCTTGAGTGATGTTGATACAGCGATCGCGCCGGTTCTGGTCCAGTGAAGTGTGCCATTTCCGGCTTAAACGTGTGCCTGTTCGATGCCCGGGATTTCTGAGTGACCAGGAAACCAATATAACAGGCGACCTCAGAGATAGCTCTTGTAGCGTCTGCCAACAGCTAAACCAGTCCAGTCCATATTTGAATCTAGAGGTCCTCAGCGATTTGAGGGCGGCTTGACTCTCGGAGCAAATGAAAACAGGCACATTTTTTTCGCCCCCGCGCAGGATTAACTGTGCGCATGCGAGGATGGCATATATTTCTGCTTGGAAAACATGAACATACCAACAGAGAGATGGCCGATGCATAAGTTGATGAGTATTTGGTATAATGTTCTCTTTGAGAGAACCGTCAGTGTACCACACAATCGCATTTAGTGGAGGGAGTGTATCGCGTGTCCAATCTTCTCTTGAAAGGATAGCGACGTAGTGTGACAGCATCCCAAATTCTGGCCTAAGAGTTATGGTCCCGCAGATGGATGCGTAACCCTTAGAAGAAGTTTTCCAACATCCGCTGAGGAAAAGTCTTTGTACCGCCGACCTGGATTCCGCCTGGATGAACAGCTGGAGAGATGGCAGTTTCATGGCAGATGGCACTGGAAATGCCGATGCAAACAAGAAGTTGGAACGACACTAGTTACCCTTCTCGATCTTTGCCATGATGACTTCGTAAAACCAGTAGAACACTTCCGACATTGCAAAAAAAAACATTATTGCCTTTGGTTAGTTTGAAGTCCAAGTGGTAATTCTAGGAAAGTTTGTCGTCCAGTATAACACCGAGGTTTTTACTATCGAGACGCTCTTAATTGGATTACTACCCAGAAGGACTGGACGGTGTGCTTCAATCTTGGTTTTTTGGTGAAAAGGATGTTTTTGGTCTTCCCAGCATTCTAATTACTTATATTGGATATGGATTCAATGACGCACGTCTTAAAATCAACTACACCCTGGTTCCATCTTTGCAATCATAATCTTAAGCAATGCTTACAGTACCTCATCTGGGGCAAAGGGTTGGACTTTGGTGGTCATTCCGTATTATTCTCTTGTTCCTTTTTGAGGAATTCACAGACAATTTTGTCGGAATGGATTGATGCGTTGTCCTGCGAAAGGACAAAGTCGTTGCCAATAGACTTTTGACTTCGCGGATGATTACATCCTGCAGTAAGTTCGAGGTACCATTTCGATGATAGGACCCCCACAAATCATTACTCCCCACTAAAAAGGGTTGTGTGCTCTTGTTTGAGTGCTTTGCCAGTTTTTATCGACCATAGATAAACTGCAATCTAATCATTGATTATCAGTCCAAAGAACTTTTCCTCAAAATTCATTGGATTTTAGGACGTTCTCCAATTTTTTTTTATGGTCCCATTCATCTCGAAAGAACATGTCGAACATTTTCACCATTGTTTCCAGCACTACTAGAGAGTGCAATTCCCGGGATTCCAGAATCCAAGATTTCCGAAAATCCCGGAAATAATTTGGAACCGGAATCGAAAATCGTCGGAACCGAAATATTTATTTTGGTCTCGGTACCGGGTTATAAATATATAGGGTTTTCGGGAAAAAAGAATCATTTGTTTTTCATTTCATAATTTTTTTAATGTTTTTGATTAATTACTAAATAATAATATTTTTTAAATAATAATATTTATTTATTGTGTATTTATTGTGCTTAGAGCAATGCCTACTGCACAATTCAATATTTATAATTTTTGAAAATGTAATACCTATCATTGATGATTACATAAAACCCACCGACATAAAGCTAATAGACCCTTTGACAGTAATTAAAGGACATAAATCCCATGGGCCTAATGTCCGTAATAAAAGGACATAAAACCCGTAGGCCTTTTATCCCAGACGAAACTTAAAGCCTATGGGTCTTATATCCGTTTCGACATGGGCCTAATATCTGTTTCAAAAAGATTAAAGGCACATGGGTTTTATGTCCATTTCAACCAGAGAACTCAGGAGAATTTAGAAATTGTGTTGATTGCAATGGCTAAAAAATGTATTTCTCTCTATAAATGTCCTACAACATGTAGGCATTAAAACTGACATACATCGCATGGGCTTTTTGACCTTCAATTACTGACATAAGGCACATGGGTTTTATGTCCGTGAGCCCTATGTAATCACATCATTGAGTAGTATTACAAACTCTACATCTTCAAAACTTATAAATATTGCTTTATGTTCGTATGCAATGGACATAAGGCCCATGAGCTTTAAGTCTGTTTTGTGAGCTATATGTCCGTTTTAACCGGACATAAAGCTCATGGGTATTAGAAAAACCGAAAAACTGTTTTAGAAATTACTGAAAAACAATGAAATTCTTTGGGAATTACCTTGGAGTAAGTCTTTTTTACCACAATTATTGGAATTGGTTTGGTTTGTTAAAGATGGGATCTATTTATGAAGATTATGTATCTTTTCTAACCCCTACCATATAATTTTATATTTTTCATTTGAGCCCCAAATTATTTTTTTACAAAAAATCAATTCCGGTTTCTCATTCTTTGTCTGTATTTGAGTTCTTTAATTATTTGAATTGGTTTCGTGAAAAAAAATATTATATTTAAGTTCATTTACAAAATAATTTATGATCAAATGGTTGCGATTAGATATCACTTCTTTTAAAAATCTATAGGCTCTAATATTACAAATTTAGGTGGAACGATACTTTTACCAGGTACTGTATATAGATTACTCGTTAAAGTTCATTAGTATTTCTAATTTATTCCAATTAAATATTTAATATTTTTAGCACATGAAATATAACAAATAGCAGTCAAAAATGGCAATATGCCAGTTCATCTTTATAATAATTAATTTCTGAATGGTTTCTTCAAATATTTATTAACAGAACACATAATATTAAAAAAAACTGTCCAAAATCGTTTTTTTTTTATTTTTGCTGATGAAACTTAGTTTTGCTGATAAAATTTAGTTTTATTTTTTCTATACACTTGAATGCCGTTCAAAAAATTCAAACATTTTTTCGTCAAAATCGTCCCAAAATCCATATGCATTCTTTTGTGATGAATAAAGCTGCATCGCAACTTTAAAATTTCGCATACCAATCTACCCGGCGCCCGCACCCCGCAATTCTAGTCCGCTTTATTTGCGTGTGTCTTTATATATTTTCCCTGACAATCTCGCTTTGAATTTACCCCTCAGGGAATCGTTGGCGCAACGGGCCGAAGTCCTAAAACATCGTTTGCAAACATGTCAAAGCAAAACACCCCATAAACGCTATTCTACAAATACGCGCGCACACACACACACACAAATCCAGGAAAAACATATTATATGTATTATATTATTATATGTATGTTATATAAACACATACATTCTTGTCATTCCTCGCTCAAAGAATTCATTCTCAGCGCAGAAGCTGTCCAAACAAATCACAAAACAATATTAAAAACAATTGCCCCAAAGAACAGGAGGAAGTGGCGCAAAGGTTTTCGTCGTTGCCATGAAAAATATGGGGTGCGGGGAGGGGACGAAAGAAAATTGATTGGGTTCTTTAAATTCCATAAGTAATGAACTTGAAAATACGAATTTATGAATTCTTTTGCAAACGCGATTTTAATCAACGAGTCACAAGGCACAACTAAACATCCCCCGTAATTCCCACCCCCTTCTACCGTTCAAACATACCGAGCGCGCGCGCGTGCTGCTGGGTTGATGTCATGCTTGCGAACAAATTTGATGTGGGTATCCTGCACCCCACCCCCGCCCGGACTGCGACAGTGAGCCTGCTGTAAATTATTACTGAGGTGCGGGAGCCCCACCGCCCAGACACATAATACTCTTAGAATTATTATTTTCATTTTCATTTCAATTTTCATTTTCATTTTCATTTTCAGCAAACATTTTTTTGACGACAATAATTTTCAGATCCTTGTTTTTGTCGGGATTTTTATCTGTGTTTTATCCTAATATATATCTTTAATCTCAATTTGCATAAAATGTATGAAACTGAAATTAATTATTATGCTCACGTTCTCGGCGTGGTGGCCCACAGACGACCAAGAGGTGGCCCCGCTACATTCGCAAACCAACGCAACGGAGCCGGATAATCCGCGGACGTGGTCAGCCGCATCGGTGGTGCAGATCCCGACAACGCGCCAGCGACACGGTGAGAT
Source organism: Bolitophila cinerea (assembly GCA_010015015.2). Classification (NCBI taxonomy): domain Eukaryota; kingdom Metazoa; phylum Arthropoda; class Insecta; order Diptera; family Mycetophilidae; genus Bolitophila; species Bolitophila cinerea. Next base: position 13,972 of record JAAAKO020025073.1, read on the forward strand.
ATTACGGTGCTTGGCGGTGCACGAGTCGTACGCAGCCAAATCGGTGGCGGTCGATGCCAAAATGGACGTCAAATGTGAGTATATGTCGGTTTTGGTTTATTAGTGTGTAATGTATATATTAGGGTCGATCGAAAAAAAAAAGAATTTCGAAACGCAAGAACTACTAAAAAAATATATATTGTATTTAGTTTTCCAGATTTCTCAAGATATCTCGAAACAATCTTTTCAAGAATCCCAAAACATGTATTTTTAAAACTTTAGAGAAATCCCGAATCTTGAGA
>JAAAKO020025084.1:0-30558 GCA_010015015.2 Bolitophila cinerea
TTTATTGCAATTTATATTTGACAGCCGGCGAACGGCCATTATTATTTATTACATTACATACATTGAAGTCAAACCACAAACACGTATTTTTTCTTTGTGTTGTTTTTCATGTTTTTGGGAGATGCCTTTAAAAAACTTAAGTGCATCAAAAGCATCCAAGGGATTATTGGACTAATTCCCCACAGGTATTATTTCTTAAAACTCATAACTCGAAGACAGAAAAATTGTTAAAAGAAATAAAGTCAGACAATTTTATAATAAATTTCTGAGTATGCAACAGATGGAACAAATTAAATAAAAAATACTGGAGTATTTTTTTATAATGTATCACGGTTGCGCATTGATCTTAAAATCCAAGCAAGCTAGATTACAGACACGCAAATTAATAGAGAGAATTTAAAAATCAAGTAACACATTTTAAATTTTGCCGTGAAATTCTATTAGAAAAAAAAAGTTTTTTTTTTCTAAATTTGCACAACTCTTTGCAGACTTTATTTTTAGTTTTGATGCAAGATTCAATAATTTCAAAAACATATATGTAACTTCAGGCAGATATTTTTCTGAATAATAGAATAATAGTTTAACAGATCCTCATTTAGAGCAAATTTTGCGAATTTCTTCAACAAATATAAAAATAAATTTAGATGAAATAATATAAATTTAAAAATGATGTAAATATATACATGTTTTATATTTATATTATTTGATTTAATTGTTTTTTCTTTAGCTGTGTATGAAAAAGCTTTGAAAGTTCATGATATATTATACTCTATACTATATATGTATTAGTGCGAACACTGAAAAAGCTTATTTGTAAAGCTCTGCGTTACAGCAAACTGGTGGTCAAAATGTCTTTTTTTATGAAATAGAAAAAATAGACAAATAGCTATTTTGATCTCTTAGTCATCAGATATTGTCGTTATCACCAATATATCAAAACATTTGTGAGGACGAATTCTACTTGTTGTATTTGAAATTATATAAATGATCTTAGCAACCACATTTACATGTAAATTATAATATGTTAAAAAATAAAATTAGTTTCTGTTGAGACATTGAACAAGCGAGTATATTATTTTCGGCTTACTTGATAGAATATTATATTTAGCTAACTTGACAATTATATATGTAACTATTTTACTAGATTTGAGAAAAAATTACTTCTCGATATTGTTTGTTTTCGAGTTAGATTCGAGTTAATCCTGAATTCTCGAATTTTGCATGATAATAACTATCTCCGAGATAAATTCAAGTTTATCAGGATTCCTCGATAATATCTGTTTCCCAGCTACATTCTAGCTAGATTTTAATTAAATCTTCATTTTTGTGTTATCTTTTTGGTTATCTCCAAAAATATGTTGTAGTTTTATCGTTTTGAACGGTTTTCTGTTTTATATGAACTTAGAAGGATTTAAAGAACCCCTCGCTGACCAAAACACAATATTTTTTTAGTCTTACACTTTTCTTTTCTTTAACTTAAGCTCTGCTTTTTTTATTATCATTTCTTCTTTCTTCCGTTTATTCCCTTTTTCAATTTCTCTCTTTCTTTCTTTTGATGGTAGAAAGATAAATAAATATATTATATATTTATATATAACTATATATACTTTTAGATCTACACATTTTTTCTGTTTAATATACATCTATTAATTCATATGTTATTATATTAGATTAGATTAGAATTCGCCAGAGTTTACAGAAATAAAAAAGTACATTGCACATTATTTTTCTGTTCAAGTTCTCTCAATCATCTTATTTAATTATTTTATATGACTTTCAATAATTATTAACTATAATTATATACATTTATTTCAAGCACTTTTATAATATCATTTTTTTTTTTACTTTTATGTGGTTTCAATTAATAAAAAAATCTCTTTTTTACATCTTTTTCTATCGCAACATTTAAATTCCCTCTCTTAAATTATTTTCTTTTTACATCTTTTTCTATCTGAACATTTAAATTTCTTCTTCTTATGACTTTAATCCCATTTGATCTTTATCAATATCTTTACATACAATAATATCTATTTCAATTTTATCTCTTTATCATTTTTTTATCCTAAATATAACTGGAGGTTGCGGCTAGGTAATTATTAGCTTTTATATCGAAATATTTTTAAACGAGTTGGAGCCCTCTCCTTTATTTTTTCCATATATCTTATATATTATATCTCACTCTATTTTCGTTATTTCTTTTACTTTCTAATTACTCTTCCTCTATTCTAGACTAAACTAATCCGGACAACTTAAATATCACAACATTTTTTAATACATTTCAGAATGATATATTGTAATCAATTTCTCCTTGGTGCATTTAAGTCATTAGACGATAACGTACTTCTGATCTTACAACGAGCATGTATAATAATTAAAAATGTACATATATGTATATATAGTACATACTACATAACATACATAATGACACGCACACGCTGCAAAGCAAATATCTCGTGTGGCTATCGCAGAGCGACCAGCAGCCAGCCTTATATCACATCAGCCACACTCTCGCACATGCAAACAATTTTGTTGGTCAAACAAAACATTTTAGCTATAATCACTAAAGCAGAACATCGATTCCGTTCAGAGTAAGTTCAGCGATGTCAACAGTACTAAATTTATAGATTTAATAGGATGATGTGGCAGTACAAGTCAATCGCTGTCGTTATCGTATTGCTGTTGCTTTGCTTCTTTGCAGTTCCACTTCATTTTTCTGGAAATAAGCGCGAAAATCCTACAGCAGCACAACTACAGTTTGAGGAGTTTGTCGAAACCTTTAACAAATCTTACAGTAGCGATCCCATAGAATACGAACGACGCTTCGTTCACTTTGCGGTAAGTTTATATGGTTTTTAACATGAATTCCCGAATAGAAGAATCATTTTCTCAATATAAAAACCACTAAAACACAGGAATCCCTTAAAACGGTAAACCATTTGAATTCACAAAGACTGCACCCAGAATCTGCTCATTATGGCATCACCCGATACTCGGACCTTTCAAACAATGAGTTTCTGGTGAAACACTTGAATCAGAATCAGTCACAACTTCAAGTCGATCGATTGAAGGACTCATTGCAAGCAAACGGTTCGGAGGAGACTAGCAGTGAAAGTGGAAATGAGATTGTACGGAGATTGAAACGGAATCTACAGAATTTGGACAGACTTCCGATACGCGTTGATTGGTATAAGTATACAATAAAATAGATTAATTGTAATATACTTTAATTACTATCTTCCGATTCAGGCGCCAGAAAAATGTGATATCCGCCATTCGTGACCAGGGAAAGTGCGGTGGATGCTGGGCTCACAGTGTTATTGAAACTATTGAATCAATGGACGCTATAAAGCGGAACAGTGACCGGGTCAGAAATCTCAGCTTTCAGCAGATGATCGACTGTGCGGGCAACGGTAATCGAGGTTGCAACGGTGGAGATACGTGTGCCCTCCTCGAGTGGCTGGTTCGCGAAGAAATTAACGTCGCTGAGATGGAGGCCTATCGCTCAAATGCCGAAAAATGCAATGTGAATAATAAAACGGCGACCACTTCAACAAAAACCGTTCGGGTTTCCCGGTTTACGTGCCAAAGGTGACCTTTTTGATTTTTATAGACTGCTTTAAAATTATATAATGATTTCTATATGTAGTTTTGTTAATCAAGAGAACCAAATTCTGAAGTGGCTCACTTACATTGGACCCGTTACGGTGGCCGTTAACGGACTTATGTGGCAAAATTATCTGGGCGGCATCATTCAGTTTCACTGCGACGGTCGTGTACAGAGTCTTAATCACGCTGTGCAAATTGTAGGTTATGACCGTAGCGGAATCATTCCGTACTATATTGCCCGGAACTCTTGGGGACAAGACTTTGGAGATCAGGGCTACGTAAAGATCGAGATCGGCAAGAACTTGTGCGGTATTGCCAATCAAGTGTCTGCCATTTACGTTGAGTAACCGCGAGCAACCGCCAAACTTGTAAATTTAAAAATATGTTTCCACAAACCTTTCAAGAGTGTTTAAATACTGACCATTTTTTTTGGAAAAAAATCTTTAATAATACTTAAAACCCACAAAAGATACGCTCAAGAATCTGATTTCCGCTTTCGAGATTTCTTTGTGGATATTTCAGGTTTTTTCTCACGGAATTTTGCAAGATCTGCGCAGAATAGAACCTGTTAAGTCGAGTGATTAAAAGAATTATTTTTAAATATATTTCTAGTATTTTTACCGTTTGTGCCCAGCCGGCCAATGGACCGTACACCTCACGAAAATGATCGCCTATCTCGTTGTACATTTTCGTGGTGACCGTTTTCATTGGTGGCAGCTTTGGCAAATAGTTCTGGGCAGCAATTTGATAGACATGTGTGTCTACCGGTATGGCCTGCAAGTGGTTCAGAGACATCAAGCAAATGCAGTCGGCCACCTACGAGAAATTGATTATTTCGCAATGTTATTAAATTTAATACTGATTTACTGACCTTAGGACCGATACCGGTGAGCTTAACGAGTTCACATTGTGCCTCTTTGTAGTCCAGGTGTTGCAGCTTCGAGAACCACTCCAGGCCACCGTTCGCCACAATTTGTTCGGCAGATTTTTGAATGAATTTAGCCCGATAACCGAATGAAGCTTGACGCAGTTCTGCGTCGATCTGGGAACATTTTTTTATTGTGTATATTGTGAGAGACTAAATATCAGGTTTAAGTGACTCACTTTCGGATTGGCAAGAGTCTGGACGTCCGGAAAGGCATGATACGTGATCCCGTCAAATTCACAAATCTTCGGTCCGTAATTTGTGCACAATTTCTCGACTAATGAAGAAATCCTGGAAGTTAAACATTTTATTGTTATTATATTATTTTCATGGATCTGTCTCCCTTTCCGCCGCTTTATACATTTACCTTGCAATGTGATTATTCTGGCTACAAATAAACGAGAACAGATTCTCGACTGGTTCCTGGTCGAGAACCCTCACCGCATAGAACTGAGCTGCCTCGGTGCGAAAGTGCTGGTGTGCTGCTGCCCATTTCTCGTAGTACTCTTCCAGTGGCACGTCCAAACGAAAGTAAGACCTTAAAAGACTCGCATAGTATGATTCTGAGTAGAGGTTATCTTTTGGCGCTGAAGCCTTTGATTTAGGTGCAGGTTTGAAAACTTTCATTCGAACGATATCGAATTTGGAAGCGCTGGGATAGGGTAACTCGCCGAGAACCTGGTAGCACAGATGGTTTTCGGCTAGTTTTAGTAGCCACACGCAGTTGCCCATTACGCCAATGAACTCATCTTCTGTGTTAGTAATGCTGATTCGTTCGCGCTTTTTCCACCTGAATATTTTTTAGACACAATCTTCAAGTTTATAAATTGGTTTAAATTAAAGTAAACCGTACCTAAAACTTTGGCCACCAGTCAGCGTTGCAGTGAGCTGCAGTTTTTGGCTAGAACATGGTATCCTTAACCACAATTTGCTCATATTTTTATCACTGGGTCGGATAATTTAAATAAACATAACAATACACAACCGCTGACAAGGACACGAGACCTAACCTCAAAAGTTCTTGTTATGTATTTTATTTTTGTTTACGTTTTTATGTTTATTGTTGTTGTACTTCGATTCGATTGAACAGAATTTCTACGGGGTTTTAATCGAATCGAATTGAGTGCTTTGTACGCCATCCTTTAATATTCTCTCGTTTTATGAGAACAATCCAGTACTTGGCGTAAGAAACATCCTTTATTTTGTATGCAGTCGATTTGATTTCGACGGGGTCGACCTCGTCGAAGGGTTTGCGTCTTCCATAAAAACATATCATACACACCATTTTACCGATTTGTATTATACATATATGGGCGTAAACATTGCTTGTCTGTAATACGTTCCACTTAATATAATTTACGCCAATAAATGTTTGTTTTATACAAATTACCGATTTCTATTATACCTATATGGGCGTAAAACATTGCTTGTCTGTGATACGTTCCACTTGTTATAACTTACGCCAGTAAATGTTTGTTAAAACCGACTTTTTATTTGCGAGCGTAAAGCATTGCTCGAATGTGATACGTTGCACTTTGTTGTTATTCCGCCAGTAGTATTTTAAGTCTATTACAAGAAAAGAATACTAACTGATTTTTGTAGGTTTATTTTAAATGTTTCAAAATAAAACATAAATCAATAATTAAACTAAACTATCTCTTCTTAAAACCTCCCTTCTTTGCTCCCCCTCCGCCTCCTCGGCCACCGCCGCCGCCACCACCACCGCCCGACTTTTGCTGTGGTCCACCCATCCGTTTCCGTGCTCCGGCAAACTGCTCGGTATCATCAAAGTCATCATCACCACCACGTCCGCGCTTCTTGCGCATACCCTTGCGATCATCAATGTCCTTCAGCTCCAGCTTAGCCGTTCGCTGAGCCTCGCTCACACGTTCCTGCATGGCCATCACCTCGTCCTCCTCACACTTGTAGATCGGCAACTGCTTGCCCAGCAAGTGCTCGATGCGTTGATACAGCTCCACGTCGTACTGTGTGACAAACGTCACGGCTTGACCAGCTCTACCGGCACGAGCCGTTCGTCCCACCCGATGAATGTAGTCCTTACTGTGCGTCGGAATGTCAAAGTTCAGCACAACGTCCACGTGCGGAATATCTAGACCTCTGGACGCCACATCCGTGGAGATCAGAATCGAACGATTTTTTGCCTTGAACTTGTTTAGCGCAGCAAGACGCTTGTTTTGACTCATCTGTCCGTGCAACGGTACCGCTGCCATTCCGAGGGCACGCAGCATCAAGGCAGTGCGCACCGTGTTATTGCACGTACTGCAGAATATCATAAAACTGTTGCCTGCCAGTTCGTTCAAAATGTGCACCAGGTACACGTCCTTGTATTTCACCGGTATGAAAACGTAGTACTGCTGTAGTTTCTCGACGGTCTGGTACTTGTTGGACACCTCTACCTTAACGGGCTCTTTGAGAGAGGCACGCTGCAGTTTCTTTACCTTCTTCGTCATGGTGGCACTGAACAAATACGTGCGACGGTCACGCGGAATAACTTTCAAGATTTTGTCCAGTTCAACTTCAAAGTCCATGTTCAGAATTCGATCAGCCTCGTCCATAACTAGGTACTTGATAGCTTTTAGATTGAACCCCTTTGTGTTTTCGAGATGATCGACCAAACGACCGGGCGTTGCGATGAGAATGTGAGGTTTCTTGGCCAGCTGCAGTGCCTGCGAGACCATGTCCATTCCACCGACAATAACGGTGCATTTTACACCGACTGAACTGCCTAGAAAATATATAAAAAACTTTTAGCTACACTTTAAAAGTGAACAGAAAAAACCTTACCTAAAGCCTCAAACTGCTCGGCAATCTGGAAGGCCAACTCACGCGTTGGCGTCAGAACTAACGCAAAGTAACGCTGTGGATTCTCAAGCAAAGCATGCAGAATGGGTAGTGCGAACGCACCCGTTTTACCCGAACCCGTTTCGGCAAGTCCGATTATATCGTTTCCTTGCAAGGCCACCGGAATGGCTTCGCGTTGGATTTTACTGGGTAACTTCCATTTTAGGTCTATGCAAGCCTCGCAGAGGGTATCCATGAGTCCCTGTTGGATAATGTTATGATTATTGATTGTTATAGAATTAGTAGTGCCCCCAAGACTTACCAAATCTTTCCACGTTACGACAGGTTCATTCTCAGCATTCTCCACTGGAACTACTGCGGCGGCGTCTTTATCTTCTTCGTCTTCCTCGGCGTCTTTGTCGTTTTCGTCAGAGGATTCATTGTCACTCACTTCCTCCTCGAATGGAGCATCACTATCATCGGAATTTGAAGACATCTCGCGTGTGTGGAGTGTGAACCAGGCGAACGCGTGCTTTTGTGATTATATTTTCCTTGTCAATTTTAAAATGTCAGTGTGTTGTATTTCGCGTAGTTGACATCCGCGTGTTCTATCATAACCTTAAATTGAGAAGAGAGGAGAGAGATATGTGTCAAAACTTATCGTTTCTTGAGAAGTGTGTTTAATGTTGGAAATATTTTTTATGAAATTTAATGAAATATTTAAAAATTTACTTTGAAATGACAATATACCTTATTATTAATACAATAAAGATAAAACATATATACCTCAATGTATAAAAATGTATTCTTTTTAAATAAATAAATGATAAGTTACCCTAAAAGCATGCCTCGCAGAACTGATCGTTTGGCATTGGCAACGTTGTATTCCAATTTGCACGTTGTTTTCTTCTTATCAGAATTTTTCATTTCACTTTTATTTCACGAACACTGATTTCACAAGAAATCATGATCAGCGAGTAAACTAAAGTAAAAATTTGTTTCTAGTTTTTTGAAAGTAATCATATAAAAGGCGCCAAATTCCAGAGCCCAAAAAACGTTATTATAAAGGCGGTAAAGTCTACATGTATATATATATGTCATTTTCTATCTTTATTCTAGTAAACATGTATCATTCAACAAGTATTTTTACCCTTTTCAGATTGTAATAAACAGAGAGAGTAAATCGTTATATTTTTTGATTTTGAGTTTTAGGATTGTTTCGCCAGAACAGTCGCAAAATGTTAAGTGCAAGATTTGTAATTAAGAGGTAAGTTTTAATTACAACACGAGCCTTTTTTGTTATGTAACAATACATACAAAATTAAAATACGATAAGTTATATGTGTAATTGTGTTAGTATGTGTTTGCTGTTTCTGTAACCTTGAGCATGTGTATATATTTATATTAATGTGTATGCTCTGTGCTAAATATAGATATTCATATTTTTCTATTATAAAAATGTTATCTAAACAAATATAAATTCTATGTTTTAGATACCTCTCCAGTCAGAGCCAAGCAGCTATTCGGAATAAAAATGTTCCCAGCACACCAATCCACAAGCTCCTGATCGCCAATCGCGGAGAAATTGCTTGTCGAGTAGTCAAAACAGCGAGACGCCTTGGCGTGCGTACAGTAGCGGTGTACTCGGATGCCGACAAGAACTCCCTGCACGTTCAGATGGCCGACGAGGCACACCACATCGGACCGGCTTCCTCTCAACAATCCTATCTTCGCGCAGATAAAATTCTAAAAATTGCCAAAGACACCGGTTGCCAGGCAATTCATCCGGGTTACGGTTTTCTGTCAGAATCCGTCGAGTTTTCGGATCTGTGTCAACGGGAGGGCGTCATCTTTATGGGACCACCAGCCTCAGCGATTCGTGACATGGGCATCAAGAGTACGTCAAAGCATATTATGGCCGCTGCTGGAGTGCCCATCATCAATGGGTATCACGGTGAAGATCAGTCCGATGATCGATTGGTGGCCGAAGCGAAGATCATTGGATTTCCGTTGATGATCAAGGCAGTTCGTGGTGGAGGCGGAAAGGGTATGCGAATCGCTGACACACCGGCTGATTTCTTACCTGCCCTCCAGTCCGCTCGCACGGAGTCGGAAAAGGCATTCGGGGATAGTACGGTGCTGCTGGAGCGGTACGTGCGTAGTCCACGACACGTGGAAGTGCAGATTTTCGCAGATCATCATGGAAACGCTGTGTACTTGTTCGAACGAGATTGTTCGGTGCAACGGAGGCATCAAAAAGTTATCGAAGAAGCTCCTGCTCCAGGTTTGTCCGAGGAACTGCGTGCTGAGCTTGGTGAGGCAGCTGTACGTGCCGCCAAGGCTGTGGGATACGTTGGTGCCGGTACCGTAGAATTTATTTTGGACAAGGAAGATCTTTCGTTTCATTTCATGGAAATGAACACACGTCTGCAGGTAGAGCATCCTATCTCGGAAATGATCACAGGCACCGATCTGGTTGAATGGCAAATTCGTGTCGCCTCCGGAGAGCCACTGCCACTGCGACAAGATGAAATCGTTCGCAACGGACATTCATTTGAGGCTAGGATTTATGCTGAAGATCCAAGGTATACACACAAATATTATATTGTTTTAACAATATAAACTGTTTATTATGTATAATTAATTTTCAATGATTTGTAGAGGAGGTTTTTTGCCCGGAGCTGGACCATTAACGCATTTGACCACACCGACGCCCAACGAGAACGTACGTGTCGAAACTGGTGTTCGCCAAGGAGACGAGGTTTCCGTGCACTACGACCCGATGATTGCAAAACTTGTGGTCTGGGGCAAGAACCGTACACAAGCATTGGATAGCCTAGTGGCCAGACTAGCGGATTATCATGTAAGTAAAACGTCTAAAATATTAAATGATGTTCAAATCTAATATATCTATAAATATTAGATTGTCGGCCTTGAAACAAACGTAAACTTTCTGCTCGATTTGGCCCGGCATCCATCGTTCCGAGTAGCTGACGTGCACACCGGTTTCATTCCGCAGCACTTTGACTCGTTGTTCCCGGAGGTGACGATTAGCGAAACGGTACTCGGACAGGCAGCCGTTGCATTGGTCTTGAACGAATCAAATGCAGCGTTTCTAAACGATCACCGTACGGCGGCGACCCGTCAAACCGGCAATCCTTTTGTGGTCGAAGCAGGCCTACGCCTGAATCACGTGAGCATTCGAGACTTTAAGCTGCTGTTTAACGGAGCAGGTACTTTTGGAATAAATTCTAATTTTTGGCATTTCATTACAACGCACACTTCATCCTCAAGAACAAACTGTATCCGTTAAGAGCATCGATGACAGTCTGCAAATTCGCGTAAATGGAGGCACCTGGAAACCTGTATCGACGAGTGTTGTCGAAAGTCCGGACCGTTTCGAGCTGAAGTGTAACATTGATGGAGTATTCTCCAGTTTCAGTGCTGTCATCTCAGCCGAACAGGTGGCCATCTTTGACCAGGTATATATTATATACAAAAAATACATTTATTACTTTTTTAAATCCTTTTTTGCGAATTATCATATAGAATGGAAAAACCGAGCTTAAATTTGTGCAACCCCGTTTCCTGACCGAGCAGAATAACTCAGATGGAGCAGCCAGCTCTAAGGTTGTCTCGCCGATGCCCGGTATTTTAGACAAAGTTTTGGTTCGCGTGGGCGACAGTGTGAAAGCTGGCGAACCGGTGGCAGTTATCATTGCCATGAAAATGGAGCATGTCTTGAAGGCACCACGTGATGGAGTCGTGAAATCCGTGGGTGGTCAGGCCGGTGGTAATGTGGCAAAGGGGGCCGCTGTAGTTACGTTCGAGGAAGTTTTGAACGAGGAATAAGTAGTTTCTAGTACCCAAATGGGTCAGTATACCAGATACGCGCATTTATTAAGTCGAACAGGCAGAAGGAGTGATGGAAACTTTATACCAAATTGTACATGCATTTATTTTCAATATATTTATACTATTGTTGTTGAAGTTTTAATTATTGCAATTTGGAAGAGTAATGAAAATGTGTGTTTAAACAAGATACATTTCTTTTTGTAGCACTTTATTTTCTTTGGGACGCCCTTGAATATCTATACAACGCACTAAACACTAATTCGGACACATACACTTTCATCTATTCCGCTCGACTTTTCTCCAGACCTGCAGGGTCTTCTAGTTTTTGTTTCGCAAACAATTCCAGCAGTTTCTCTGTGGCAGACATCTCGACATCGAGTGGTTTCGAGAGATGTTCACTGGGGAACACCACCAGATTAAGTTCAGGATTGCGATGTGTGAACGGTGTCCAGTTGCCCTGAATCGAAGGCTTGTCCGTGTGCCACATCTTACGCAGTCGCAGGTCACTGGAGTTACCGTTTTGTCCGCGCAGCAGATCGATCCATTTTGAAATCTCCTCGCGACTGTTATTTCTGCAGTTTACCCATTGTTTTTCACCGTTTACTGGAACGAAATAAAGGTAAGAATAATTTATAATGGCTTTCGAAGAGATTCTGAATAACATACGATAGTCTGCCACCATAACGGGACCTCGGTGCCGTCTGGGTTTTACGTACACCACAACGCCGGGCTGGTTCTTTGCAAAGTCAATCAGATCATTCTCCAAGAAGTCCCTGTGAAACCAAAATAAATGGAAAAAATAAATTCTAACCTCCAAACGAACGAGCGGCGAACTCTTACCGCATTCCTTTGCTGGAGCCATTGTTTTTGCAGAATTTCAGGGTGATTCGTTGCAGCTGACCCACGTATCGGCCCAGACCATTCTGTAGCGGTGCTCGCGGGAAGCCAGACTTCAGGAACAGGTGAGAATTTGACATTTTTTTTATGCGGGTATAGAATGGAAATATAAAATATGTACACTTCTTTTATCTTTTCTTCTTTTCTCTATTTTTATTAAGTCAGCTGTCAGATTTGCTATAGAACAGACATAGTTGACGAGGAAAAAGCATCAGTGTCGCCACCATTCGTATGTTTGAGAAAACTCAAAAGACAAGATAAAATTATTTATTTTGAATATATGGAAATGTGATGGAAAGGGAGGAAATGAGGAGGAATTAACTAAATAATTATATGGAGATGTAAGATATTTTCTTGATTACGAAATGATTTTTTTTTAAATAAGGGTCTGATTTTGAAAACCATTAATGTCGCCTATCTATATATATATATAACAAATCATTAAACATTACTTGGGAAGTTCCGATGGAAATTGAATAAATTATTAAAAAATAAATCCTAAAACCGAACCTAAATCTAATTTGTTGTTTGATTCTGTAAGTAAATTGACCATCAAAAAGGTTTTTTTTAATAACAACCATATTTTTATGATTTTATATGCAATAGTATATAATAACTGATAATTACTTTATTATTAATAATATTTATAAAACTTCTAGTTTTATATTTTTTACTAACTATAAATATTTTAAATTATCTTTCGATAGCGGTATTTAAATTTTGTGTATTTTATTATAAAAAATTCTGAATAAAATTAGGAACACTAAATTTAATATTTATTCGTATTTATTTTACTGTTTAAAAAAAACGCATTTTGTTTAGTATTATTTTAAGTTTTTAAATAATGCAAAAGAACGATATATATATTTGTATATGTATGTGTTGTGTATTTTTGTTAATATATCTGTATAATATTATTAAATATCATAATTTTATTGGTTTTTGTTTTTCTTATTCTTTTTTTGAACGCAGTTCATACGATTTATAGCTTTAAATACCATAAAAACCTACAATTTTTTTGTTATATGAGTATATTCAAATTTTTGTTGTTGTTGTTTGCGTGTGTGTATAATCGTATATAATATAATATTTAAATAGAAACATAATTACAGAACAAACATTTAATCACATTAAAGACACGTGTATGACGAGTTTGTATATGTGTGTGTGTGTGTTGTGTGTGCACAGAGGAGTCGCCACCGCGTCGGGCGCCCCAATCACGTGAAGGGCAGCACGACATCATTTTTTCCATTCCTAACAGAGTGCTTTATATATATCTATATATATAAAGATAGTATATATTTTATATGTACAAAAATCACATCAAACAAAAAGAGTGTTTCTTCTTTCTTTCGTTTCTTTTAAATTTAAACTGTCAACAGATTTTATAATAAATGCAACTTAATTAATTACAATAACAAAAAGAGTACATTTAAAATATTATTTTTGTATTCGTGTTTAACAATTATTACACAGTAAAGCATGTTTTTGTATAGATTTAATATCAAATATTTGCACTGAAATTAAATAGAAGAATAAAAGTGGCCATCAAGAAAGGTCAGGCCTAGTGATCGCAGGTTTATGCAAAATATATTCTCAAATCCCGGAAATGCTAATACATAGTTTAATATATTTCAATGATACACAATCGCTTTTTCTTGCCAATTTAATATTTTTTTAATAAAAAAAACTAAAACATTAAAATTCATTCGGTTCCTATTTTTTTGGTTGTTTCTTCAACACAGTTTGGGTTATTTTAGTTTGTTTTTTTTTTTGTTTGGTTATTTGTATATTTTCGTATAACTTATATCATCATAGTATTTACTTCTTGGGTGTGTTGTTCCTTTAAATTGTTATTACCAATTTATTTTAAATAATATGTTTGTTTTATAAATAAACGCGCGCGCACGCTTTTACACTCCACGAAATCATAGGATTTAATAACATTGAATCTGCAATAATTGTGATGGCAAACAATAATGACTGAACGAGAGACCAGAGAAGTAAATGGTCATCAGCAGACGTTGGAGGAGCGCCGAATGGCGTTGTCCATCCAAACAGTTGATTCTAGATTTCTTGATCCTGTTTGGCGACAGCGACTGTGACAATGCTGCTGCTGCTGCTAGTTGGCTGTTTTACGATCACACTTGAGTCGTCGTTAGCTATGCTATCGGATTGCGTTAAAGTTCCAGCGGACACTTGCGTAGGCTGAAAGATAATAAAATAAGAAAATTTGGTCTTAAATACTTTAGTTTTTTTGGCCCAAATCTGAGACAAATGCGTTGTAAAACCTCAACTTACCGGTCTTTTTGGAGAAATGCTCAATTTACTAATATCGTTTTTCAAAATCTCGCTCCCGTTTGCCTCGAATGACTTCTGGCGAATCGTCGCTGCAGCTGATGACGGCCCATGGACAATTGGCATTGTAGCTGAGTTCGTGTTCAGCTCCGGTATCACCGACGACACAACTTGACTAGATATTATAGGCCCTACTGTTTGGGTGGTCGTCGTTGACTTGCTGCTAGCAGACACAACAACGGTGTTGGATTCCGTAGGATTGACAGTCGGCTCGATAGACGACGACGTTGAAGGTGACGAAACAACATTACCGCCAGGAACTTCTTCAATGAGCTCAGCGTCTGAATCGGTGGGCTCTTCCTGTTCCTTTAAAATAGATAAAAAACATGTTTATACTAGTCTTTAGATTAGAAAAAAAAACATTTACCTCTTCCGGACACAACTCGCAAGCCATCTGAAGCGTCTGCTTGGCAGACTGTGACCGTTCCAGCATGTATCCGTTAGTGTTCTCGTTGCTCTGCGCTGGAGGTGACCATGAACTATAATTATACTGCCCACCGGTGGTTCCACGCTTCTGTTCCAGCTCGTCCTGCAACCACTCGACGGCCAATGTCCATTGACGCGCAATCGTCTGATTCGTGTTCAACATCGCAGCCGCTACCCGGCTCTCCTTGAACAACTGTACCAGACATTTGATTATTTGGTATGCCCGTTTTTGGTAATGTGTTTTGGCCTGCTGAATCGTCTCCAACAGACCCTCGCGCTCCTCAGCCACGCCCGTCAGCGCATTGTGAATACGGTGACTCTGCCACGAGTCCTCCATCAGCAGAATGTTCAGCAACAGGTCCGTGTGGTGTCGCATATCGTGCCAGTACGCAAAACCGCACTGCCACAACAGCTCGGTGAGCACCGATCGCGAAAAGTGCGGATTCTCCCAGCTGCAGTACTGCAACAGTTTCAGACCGTCTTCGCCGACGTTCGAGTCTTCGATGAGCTTCTTTACATAGCTGGTGCGACCGAACAAGAATTCGGTGGCTTCTTTGGATAGCGGAATCAGATTTTCGGCGGTCACGTGTGGTTCGGCGTAAGGATTAGGCAGAACGGTGCCCATGACACTGGTGGAGCTCTGGCAGCGAGCGGACACATCACTGCAGCGCACTAGAATCGAGACGACCTGATGCAGTTTACCCAATTCGGGGTATTGGTGCTTGATCGGTGGGCCGGGACCCTCTTCGATGGACACTTGCATGAAAATGGCGGGCACGTTTAGCTAAAAACACATTGACAATCAATACGATATAGAAAAAAACACATTTAAAATGGAGCTTACCTTCAGCAGCTGATGCTTCTGCTGTACACCAGATCCTGCGTACATGCTGAACAACGTGAAATAGTGTAGTAAATGTTTTCCGTGCTCAGGCACTTCGGTCTTTAGCAATTGCAGGGCACAGATAAGGATTTGTTCGCACAGATTATCACCTTCGAAACTGGGAAGCGGCTCATCGTTGCCCGCAAACAGACAACAGAATGCCACCAGCTTAACGAACACGGTGCGCACTTCTTGTGAAGGTGCCACCAGGATGTACTCACCCAGGCGTGTCGTCGGGTGCAACAGAGTATTCTGGGCTAGCCACCTGCGCACCTTGGCCGACTGACGAATGTGATGGCTAAGCGTGTCGTACCTAATAAAATATAAACAAAGAATATTTTATAAATAAGTTTTAAACTTAATTTGCCTAACTAATACTTATATTCAATATATTAAATATTTTACTCACCAATCAATGGCTGGTCCACGTAAGGTTTTTTTCGTGCGGAATCCAGAGTGAAACAGAAATTGCGATGCTAACTGAACGCCGAGCAGTGAGATCTCCTCCGTTTGTGGTGTCTACACAGAACAGATGACAGAGTATTAGATTAAATATATTTCTTTAGTGATTTTGCAACATTTTTTATTTAATTTAAATAATTAATTTATTATATGAATTGTTTGGATTTGTGACTTCCACTTCGTTGGACTTTAATAGCCATAAAGATCGAATTATAATTGTGGACTAAATAAATGGAAGTAGCCATGCAGGGAAAGGACTGCAAAAATTTTAATTTAAAACTGCTTTTACCCATTTTGTATAAATATAATTAAATATAATTAAATATTGAGTGAAATAACTTTAAAAAAATCGAACAGATTTTTGTGCTCGGCTTTTCAGAAATATATAATATTTGGATCTTCTTTAAAATTGTATAGAATGAATGATAAATATAGGCATAATATATATTATTCCAAGAAAATGTAAGTACTTACCATTTTCTCGGTGGCCATCTGTGCGGGCACCGAGCTCGACACCAGCTTCTTGATGAACGTAAAGAACTCCTGTGAGAACATGTTCCGTGAGTGCAAAAAACGCAGATTCTGGGCACGCACGCTTTTCTCAATCGGAGGCGGCATCCGGAGCACGCTCAGCCGGCTCTCGGCCAGTGACAACTGTTCAACGCTGGTGCTCGCGGCCAACGGTGCGGTTTGATCACAACGCGTATAGAATAACATGTACGCGTTCCACCAGCGTTTCTGGCGCCGCAATTGCATACGTTTCAAATTGCTGTCGTACACCTCGCCCATGTAGTCACCACCGAAACACTGGGCCTTCATCTCTTCGTCCTCGTGCATTTTGCAATCGGTCACATCGCCATCGTCAAACTTGTACCATTGCTCCTGGCCAGTGGTTTGATCTCTGTGTACGAAATGAGCAGAGGAACAAATTAAATTATTGTTAAATGTGGACAAAAATCTCTCTGGCAATTTGAGACCAACCTATGCAGAATATAACTGAAATAATGCCCGCCAGACGCTTGGCCGCTGTGCACGACGATTCCAGTTAATTGATATTTGGTAGTGGCGGGTTGGTCGTCGGCGTTCTCGTCGATCTCAATTACTTCGTTCTCTATTTTGGCAAGACCAGACACTAGAAAGAAAAAAAGAAAAATAATGGTATAAATATAAATAGAAATATTGCAAAATCTCACCTGTATAAGGCTCCATATCTAATATGCGCGGAAATTCAAAGTAATCGTTAAATTTAATAGCACAGACACGTTCGTAATCGTATTCGAATCTCTTAAGTTGTATAGCTAACACGGGTGGAAGTTTGCGTACGCAAAGTCGTTTAACGGTAACCACCTGGAATCGAACAAATAAAAAACATATAGTAATGATTATTGAATAAGAAAATCATTTAGATTTTGCATACCTTTTTATCACATTTATCACAATGATAAGCATCGGCGCCCTCGAGCAATTCACCCTTCACATACTGCTCTAAGGACTCGGTTAAGGAGCTATGATTTCTAATGTCTACACTGAGCACACTGAACGGTTCCTCTTTGGAATACCTGTGCGGACAGCCCTGACAGATCTTCTGATCACTAAAGCAACCACCTAGGGTGGCACCCATCAACTGGGGTAAAGCCAGTGCCTTTAGGCCTTCATCTAAACTCTCGAACAGCGACATAAAGAACTCAACGGCATCCTGTTGTTCGCGCAAATTCACTGGTTCTCCTTGAAGTCTGCAAGAAATTGAAATTGAAATTTATTGTTGGTAATAATATTGTTATCTTATTTAATTTTTTGGACGTAGATTTAGCGAACATAGGATGTTATCTAATCTATCTAATTCATATTTAGGAATTTTTGAAATTCTTTGAATTTCAAATAAAATGTCTTGATCAAAAGACAGTATAAAATAAGGCTGAATTACGGATAAAAACGTGTTCTCATTAACGTTTAGATAATCTTCCTGAACCACAAAAAATGTATGGCAAAAAAAGGAAAAAAAGTTATATTTTTGGGTTGGTGGATTTGTTTTTTAAAAAAGGGTGTTTTACTTTAAAAAAAACTTCATGTATAGAAAATCTGCCAATTTCCCATAACAAAAAACAATTAAAAAAATACACGAAAATATAGACTTGCAAAAAAAATGTTTTAATTTTCTTATTTGAAGAATTTACTTAGACAAATTAACATTCTAACTGGGCCATTACACAATCTTACAACCTCAGCTGAACAAATAACTTCCCACATTCTTAAAACAACCAGTATCACCTCACAACCAGTATCACCTCACTGCTTGGGTTTTAGTCTCTCAAAAATATAATAAACATATCTACTTACTTGAAATGCGTCCAGAGACCGCGAGGAACATAAAACTGCAGTGCACTATGGCCCAAGTGAGCAAAGATTGCTTGCACGTGCTTCAAAATACCAATGTGGTAGCGATTACGATTGTTTCCGTCGTCCAGTTGATCATTTATTGACTGCCAATAAAATAAATTATAAATAAATATTGTTTTTAGCCGTAGCTATTTAGCTACTTACATCAGTCTCTCCGCTAAAGTCCTCGTTTGGATCGGTGGCTGCGCCGACAGCCTTCAAAATGCCATTGCGTACCAACGGCACCATAAACAGTTGCTGCAGCACTGAGTTCATGTAGCACGTCGCTCCGGCGTTCTTGAGACCACAGAAACCTCGGTGCGGTCGTGGACCGACTGGCGGCAGGTAGTCCCATTCGCGCAATGGCTCGGTGTCTGTGAATTTTAAATCGATTAAAATAGCTTTTCTGACTGTAAAGAGGACTTTTTACGTAGGCTTCAAATTTGAATGCAAAATTGAAAAGAGTGTGATAGAGACAAACAAAGAGAAAAAAGAGAGATCTTTGAGAACATGCAATCAATCTTACCCGAACAAAACATGTCCAACAAATTGTTCACGATCAAATTCATGTTCGGCAGGGAGCTTTGGCACATGCCCACCAGCAGGTCACACGCAGCGGCAACCGTGTGTGGACTACGGCACACCGGCGGCGGTCCGGACACGTTGATCAGTTGATTGGTGCGTCGCACATGCATGAATTGACGCGAGGCCGGAAACAGGAAGTCGTCAACGATTTCCTGTACAAAATAAAAAAAAAATTATCTCCTTGATATTAAAAACGTTTTGTTTGTTATATTTACCACTATCAATTCTGTCAGTTGGGCTTTAACCTCCGGTGCCAAATAGAACATCAGCTCCTTGGTCAGACCCAGATGACCCTCGAGCAAGTCTTCGTGAACCTTAGTCTCGCCCGTCTGCCGCACTACATCGCGCACCGATCGCAGCCATGAGATCTCTTGCGCCAACAAAATATCATTAATCGCCAGCGGCCAATTGTACATACAACCATAGTTCAGGCTGCGGCACAGCAACTGGAAGAACTCGGCTGAGGTGGCCTCGTGCTTTGGAACCAGCGTCGGCAAAGAGCCCACCAGCAACTTTATAATAAACGCAAACGGTCGCCAGTCTGCCGCACAATACGTACAGCTCAGGTACAGTTGTTCGGCGGCACTCTGTCGAATCTGACGCATTGGATTCTCTAGCAGAATCGACGTTATAAACTTTGGCCAGACCGTGTCTCTGCTCAATGCTTCGTTTGCGTCCGGATTTAGTACTAAGCTAAGTGTTAACACTTCCAGTGCCTCTTTGCATACATTGTGATCCTGTAGCTCTGGCGTAGCTGGCAGGGCACTGAAATCACTACACTCGCCGAGTTTATGGAGGGCTCCACAGCCACTGGCCCACGCAAGCTGTACAATTGATTTAATTGTCTGCAAGTTCGGGCAAGACCATTCCAGTGCAGAGGCAAATAAAAGTCGACACGCATGCCCTTCCGGATCAGCAGATAACATTTCAGCAGCCAGATTCTCGGCCAACTTACTCGATATCGCACGTACCGTATGCTCTGTATTACCCAGAATCGAGGACAGTGTTGATTTTAAAATATCGATCTGCGAACGGCCACTATCAAATTCTGTAGATGACGTCGGCTCATCACCGACCCTACTCAGTACACATCCAACGATGTACAGGAAAATCTTGACCAGCTTTAGAATATTATGGAAAGCAGCACGTTTCGTGTGCATGTCTGCGTTCGGCAAAAAGTTATTCATGGTCAGAAGCTCGAGAATAAAATGCGCTGTGCCAGAATGCACCCAGGCCGATTGGAATTGTAGATTTGTAATGTGTAGCGCGTCTAGGGCGGGCGTCAGGAGTGCGTGCAGCACCTCAAGGTTGTACAGAACCTGAACGGGTGGTGCATGCAAAAACATTGCTTCCGCTGTGGGAACATCGAGATTGTCATCGTTAACGCTCAGCGGACTACACATGGCATTTAATTTAACTGTTGTGTCACGGTCTAACGGAAGCAGATGCAGTAGATTGCGGCAGCTATCGCGTAGGAAACCATGCTGTAGATCACTGCCAAGCTGGTAGAGTTTCAAAAAGAACTCCATGTACTGTGTTTTTTGGGAAATTATCACACCCGGTAGTGTCCATTCGGACTCGGGTCGTTGGACGTCCGGACACGGTCGTGGTGGAGACCCTGTACTACTATCACTCGAACTATCGGGACTGCTCGACAGACCCGGTCCGATGGGCGTCAGTTTTGCCGTTAGCATTGTCTTGTCTCGAAACATATACTGTCCAATCGGATTGCGTTCGTCCACGATCTCAATAAGTTCACCGCTGTTATAGTAAAAGTCAACCTTTATGTTTGTCAGTGAGGATCCTTTAATTTTCTTCAGAAGATTTCGTTTCAACGAGGAAACCATCTCATTGCTGTGCGTGGTCATCTCAAGGTCATCGATGGGTCTGCCCGGGTTATTGAATCGAATGTACAGACTAACGTGTTTCCCACGATACGCTCGGCTTAGCGGTAACTTAAATCGCTCGCCACTAAACATTCGATCGCACTCCTTTACATATTCCTGAAGCACCCGAATGACTCGACACATTTTTTCGGCCTCGTTATGACGCATTTGCACATCTACGTTGTCCTGTGCTATTTTAATGTCACCAGCGCGAACATCACCACTGTCGATCGTTTGCGTTAGCACTTCTATATTATCGTAGTACGTGTTCAGGCGATCACAGCATTCACTGATAAAATTCTCATGAAATTCGGCAACGTTAGCCTGTAGCCGTGGACCCAGTGCGGTGGAGACCTCTTTCAATAGATCAATAGCCTTGTGCGAGATTTCCTCATTGCTGCACGTGATCACACGCCACAGATAGTCTTTGCCGATTAGGTCTTCGTCGTCCAACATATAACCACGTGCTTTTGCCTTAAGTTTTTCCTCTTTCGAATTAACTGCCTTGAAGAATCGCTCGAAGCACTTAATACCACTTTCGGACAGTAGCTGCGGATCCAATTGCAGTAGATTATTCTCAAAGAAATCCTGATTCACACCCGGGTCCAAATCCGGCTCCTCGCCCATTAGTTTCCCGAACCATCGAAAGCATTCCTCCCGATCACTCGGAAACACAGCATTCACCGCAAGACTTTGCCAAATCTGTTTCGCCTGATCGACGCACAACCACAGCTGGCCATCCTTTAGTAAGAACTTCAAAAAATCTAGTCGTTCCTGAATCTGCTGCGGATGCGGATATCTTCCGTCAAGCATTAGTGTCGTTGCTTTTGTCTCAGGATTCTCTCGAACTGCAGCACACACTTTAACCATATACGATGTAAGACTATTCGTGACTAGAATTACCAGCGAGTGCTCATTCTGAAGCCTATCAATAACCTGCTGACGATTGAGGTTTTGATGGCGTGGCACATGATTCGGTGTAGCCTCGTACAAACAGCAGATCTCACGAATCAAACGCAGTGCAGGCAGTACCCAGTTCTCGCCTTGCTTAAGTTCATCAACGCAATTGTCTAGCCACTCGGATTTCTGTGAGTCTCGTTCCTGGGCACAGCTGTAGTCGAGGATTTTCACGTGTGCACCCAGAGCCTGATCGAGGACCTCCTGCACGATGCCCGGACTATGGGCAAGCTGCCAGAATAGTTTCAGTACCTTGTGTGCCATCACACCGTTCTTGTCGTCCTCGGCTAGGCGTCGGCTGAGCATCAGCAGTTGCTCGCGTTGTCGCTTGTTTGCCGTTGTCATGCTGGCTTGAAAACAATCGAACAAATGGTCGAGTTGTTCGGGATTGAAGTCCCATGCCAGTTTTGCCAGCAGATCGTGCACGTTCTTAACGATGGCCTCGTGCTTGCCGGCCTGGGCGCGCCACACGGCATCCAGGTCGTCAAATGTCAGTGACTTTTCCTTAATCAGAAATCGTAAAATTTTCTCGAGCTTCTCCACGTACTGCGGCTGGTGCAGGGAGTCGCGCAGTACGATGCCCAGGACGTCAGACTCTTTGATCCAAGCCTGAAAAAAAGTAAAATGATTTTAGAGACTTTGTTAGTCTTGAAAATAGAATAAAATAAATTACCGCCATGCGCTCCGCTGTCAGCCAGTCCATCTCCTCGTCGGGTTGATTCTGTGGACCTTGCGCACGATGCGGATAATATGCAACGGAACTCAACATTTTGTTTATCTCATTCAACGCATTCATCTTGCCATTGAAACTAGAAATCTTCAGCAATCGCAATATCATTTTTAGCCTGAACATTTCTAGCTCCTTGATAAGGTTCTCCTGATTGGGCAGACGACTGGCTAATCGGCGAGCCGACCTGACCACACCGTTTATCGAGTCACTGCGACCCTCGGGCTTTGCCTCACGCTTAAGTTCCTCATCGGTGAGATTGTCGAGTAGCCCGAGTACAACTTCCCAGATGGGCATAAAGTATTTTTCAATGGTGGGTACGGTGAGCAGCTCGTAACACTGTCCAAACGGTCGGAGAAGCGCGTGAATGAGGGGTAACGTTAGTTTGTCATCACTGTTTTGCTGACCAGCCACCGTTGAGCTGCTGCTGCTCGTAAGGGACACTGGTTTGGATTTCAGTAGATCGTCTGCGGGAACTGAGGGGGTAGTGCTGGATTTCGTCTGCAACTCTGCGGCTTTAATTAATGCAATTCCTTCGTTAAAACGCTCCAGCAGTGTTTCGAATCCTCCAAATTGACCGAATCTATCAGAAAAATACAAATTTTATTATTTGGTTTTTGGTATTTTGTTTAAATGCTAACTCACCGATTTATCATGTCCACCAGCCAGCCACGAGCACTACGCGGCTCTGCCGGTGACACAGCGTACACATGGCGCTCCTCAAGTACACCCCAGTGGCCACCGGCCATCAAACTGCCCGTCTGCGCTGTGCACAGATCCGAGATACGCGTCACATTGAACGTATTGAATTTATTCTCCGGATCCAGAACAATGGCCAGCAAGTCCAGCAGATACGGATTGTCGCGTTTCATGTGCAGAGCGCACAGTTGCAGTAGTTTGCCGCAAGAGTTCAATATGCAAAAGTGAATATTATACTTCCATGTGTTTACGGCCTCGTCGGTGAGGATCTTCATGAACGATACAGAGAGACCCTCGCGATAGAAACGCATGCATGGCTCGCACTCGTGATCGATGCCCACTTGCGACAACTCTATGGCATAGTTCAGCAGACACTCGAGCTCCTGTTCCGGCAGTACCGGCACCACCCAGCGGGGGTTTGAGATTTTCTGCACGAGCGTACGTAGTTTTGATTCCGGAAATGCAGCAATCAGCTCTTCGGCGTTTCTACATAGAAATAAACGAAAAAAAATTAAAACCAAATCAAGAGCACAAGAGTATTCTCTAGCTTGACAAAATACTCACGCCGGTTCGATGCCCTCATTTGTGGCGCTACTGGTGTCTGTCGAGGCGGCCGCAGGCACAGCCCCAGTCGCAGCAGCAGTTGTGGTGGTGGTTGCGGCAGACACGGTCGTTGTTGAGTCGGACTTGGATTCCGGGGGCTCGGTCGGTCGTCCACGATTGTCAAACGTCATTCTGAACGGTTTCTTTCGCTCTTTAGCGTTTTCTTTGAACTTATTATGGTCTATGTCTTCTGTACTCTTGTGTTTTGGCCATATAATTTACATTATATTCCGTGGCTATAATTTATGTGTGTAACCTGCACCTGCAAATAAAAAACAGATTTATTATAATAACATGTTAATATTAAACGAAAATGAGTAATATTTTATTAAGAGGGTTTATTGATGTCAAATTAAAAAGTAGACCCATGAGTCCAAATCCAAATCAAATCTATAAATAATCAAAGGATGAAACGAAAATAGTAGAAGTTAAAATGATGACCTAATAAATGGTTGGGATTGTTTCTATAATTTGTCGTGTTTCAAAATATATTAAAATATTCATTTCGTATTTTTTGAAAGATAATTTAGGTTTTCTTTGGAATGATATATTTCTGTAGTAACAAATATTTGATTGTTGTTTATATGTATTAATAATTATTTTTTATAATACACATTAAATTTTTTTATGTAATAAAATTTTTATTCAACAGATTCAAGATTCTTATTATATATATACATTCAACAACAAACTAAAAATGGGAAGAAAGAATAGGGCTAGCATATAAACGTGCCGGCAAAAAAGCAACACAGATATTTGCACGGAAAAATACAATTCTGTTTAAAGGAAGAAATATTACCAAAGAGACGGGAAAAGCAAAGAGTAATTTGTGTTAACGCAAAACAAGTTAATGAGCTGGGCAAAATTATCCTCCGTATACTAGACAAGGTGACATATATCTAGGTGGGTGCCATTTGGCTGAATGAAAACAATTTGTTTGAAAATATTGTGTCTGATTTTTCTTTGAACATCCCTTAAAATATAGGCATACATTTTTTTTAAATGTTCCTTTTTTAGAAAATAATAAATTGAATAAAATATAGTAAAATAACTGTTGTGTGATTTTTTAAGGATCAATTAATCTCTAAAAAATGTTTTTTTAAAAAATATAACTAAACGTTATTATTAGGGCAACCAAAAAGAAGTGCTAAAAATATGATTTTATGCGCCTAGTTATAAAAACTTAAATTCTAAAAAAAAAATACATTTATTTTATATAAAAATATGTACTTGATAGAATAACTTGAAATTTCTACATTATAACATAGAATTATAATTTGAATAAGTACATTTATTGCTAGTTTAAGTTCAATAAATAACAATAAATAACGATCATTATCTTAAATTATAAAAATGAAAAAAATGCCTGATATTTAAACAGAATGTTTTATAGAAAAACTTTTGTAATTGGAGAGTATTTGGCTTTTACCTCAGAGTTTGTATATTTGTTAACGATCACAATCTTCTCCGGACAATAACTTTGTTATCGTCTTCAATATTTCGAGTCGACTGTTCTTTTGACATTTTTTTTTGTTTTACGGATTTAGTTTGTTTCTGCTTGTTTTTCGATAAAATAATTATAATATGCACTAAAAATTAACATTTATACTAAAATAACCTAAAATAAGCCAAAATAAGCATTTATATTAAAATAAGCTAAAAAAAGACTTAACAAGTAGGTCTAAAATTGATTGAATTTGTATAACACGTATTTCTGCCTTACTCATCTGACGATACGGTTGCAACAAAAAAAGAAGCTAGAACTTCTTTTTAGTTGCCCTAGTTATTATATTTATACAGTTTTTTCTCCAAAAGTGACCAATAAATCCAATGAATATAGATAATTCTTTCTAAATGAACTATCGATTTTATAAAAATATGTCAAACTAATTTATGTATGTATGAAATTGTTTTTTAAATATGTGCTAATTTTTACAGCTATAATAATATTTGTACAGCTATAATAATATTTGTACAGCTATAATAATAGCTAACCCCTGAATTTTTTTAATCAAAATAATTTCACTGTATATAACATAACAATATAAAATGTACTAATTAGTTTTGAATAAATAGTATTATACTATGTGGATGTATGCTTAAAGCACAACCAGTCTTTAATTGTTTTACTATTTTACATATTACTCATAACTACATTTCAAATTGAGTTTTAACTTTGCAACAAGTTGTATTAAAAAAAAACTATTTTAGAGATATATTGACATGAATTGAGTGTTTAGTCTCATAAACAAATTAAAGTCTCCAAATAGAGTCCAGCTGCGATACCTGTGCTATACTATTTTTTATATAAACATATATTGTTATATTATAGATATCGATTTCAGGACAAATACAATTTTTAATATACACAGAAAAACAGCTAAAAAACATCGAATTATTTAATGAACGTTTGTAGCACATTTGAAAATATTTAGCTGCTCATTATTTGGAATTTTTGTCTATATATTTTTAAATTTATTAACAGCACTTTATATGCATTAAAAAATATATACTCCTAATTTAGAGCCTAACTATTTAAATGGAGGCTTCGCTAATTAATCATAGAAACCGTCTTTGTTTTGGGATTTATGTTCATTTGTAAATAAATGAATAATTAAATAAATTACCCTAATGCACACAAGCCGAAAGAATTCCCACCTCAACAAAAGGATATATACACAGAAAGACAGAGGGAGATAGATTTCGTAAGCTCGGTTGGAGATTAGTTGTTTATATACAAATCCATAACACACATGGCCATTGATTATCACTTTTGTGTAAACTATTTTATGTGTCGTTGAGTCTTGAATGTCAGAGAAATGTTATGTAAATTTAAATTAAACGCGTCGTCGTTTTTCTGGCGTTCTATTGAATTCCAAATAAATAAATAAATATTTGCCAAAATAAAGTTGGTGAGCGCTCTGTATACACAAGAAAATATGGTGGTTTTTCTTTTTAGAGAAAATTCTAAAAATAAGCACCCACAAAAACATACACATAGCGTGGAATATTTTTAGTTTTATCCTCTCAGCTCTCACACACACACACTTACAGCGAGACACTCTTTATTTTCATGGTAAACATTATTTTATTTTATGTATATTAAATGACGACGACGACGCAAAGTTACAGAAATATATATTGTAAATTTAATATTTAATTTGCTAGAATCAGGCTGTGTAAAAAACGTGATAAAGACGCACACAACGCTATCGCACTACCATCGCAATCGAAACTGGAAATCTTACGAAGAAAACTCAGCGACGACATACAGATAATACTTTTTTATTCTATTATTATTATTATTATTATCAGTGAGCGAGTGAGCCAATATAATGATGAGTAATAATAACATTTTCATTATAGTTGTGTCATCAATAACAAAACTACTACTGGAGATAATAATAGTCCAGAAATCCGATGAAACACGGAGTGGTATCGCCTGAGGACGATATAAAATAATACGATTTGGAGCTGTCACTTTGACACGGGGCTCCCTTCCTATCATCACCCGTTTACCCTCTTTCGTGTTACGGTTGAATTTCTGTTTCTTTTATATTTTCTGTTGACACTCTGCGGTGGAATGGAATTGCAAATATATTTTCATATAAATATATACATAATGTATATATTTATATTTAGGACATTCGTTTTCTTTGTTCCTAAAGAGAGCTTTGCGACTCGTGTGTGTCGCCTGCCAGCCGCACGCGCTTCACACACATACACACACACACACGGCGGATTGGACAACACCTATTTAAAAAAAACAACATATACTAAAATATATTATGATAAGCAAAAACAAAAATACATTGAAACGGCGCTACCGCAGCCGTCTCCGTACGATGGCTGAGTCAACGCATGTGTTTTTAGCTAAATGTTCGTAACTACAAAATGGAATTCTATCTTTCGGTATTTCTTACCCACAATTACGATGGGGTACCCGCGTCTTGTATGTGCCTGGATGCTGGGACTCTTGTGGCACCTTCTGTCCGTGTTTTCAATCCAAAAACGTCCAATTCTTCGACGGTCGACGACGTACAAAAATCTGCGGATGCGGCAAAATTATTTTGCGTGTGTGTGTGTGCGCGCGCGCGAGTGTGTGCGGTACGGTGTCGCCCCCACACACATACAATTATATTTCTCGTGCGCTGCTCTAACTAACCACACACTGTGGGGGCGCAGCTCACATCTAGCGCACAAACTCACTTCAAAAACACACGCGCGTTGCACGCGTTGCGAAAAATTGCAATTTGCAATTCTCGCAAATTTTGAACGCGATTTGCGATTTCGCGACGTACGAAAACGTACAAAATAAATAAAAAAACTGCCGGCCAGACAAAATGGCGACCACAACGGCAAAACGGACGACGGCACAGCGAGGAGAGAGTACGAGACGACTGCGCGATGAACGTACGTATATATTTGACGTCAAATCGAGTTTTGCGACGGGCAGCGCAGAATTTTTGTAGTTGGTTTGGTTGATCTCGATTACACGCCGCCGCACACCATTTTACACGTATTTAGTATGGGTGGTCGGTCTTTTTGCTAGGCTAAGCCGTGCGCACTAAACTAATCATTGAACACATTAAATTGATACGAATTTACGGGCACGGATGACGGGCTAAGAATTGTTATTTGTTTTCACCAAATTTTTTGGATATATATGCAAACTTTTTGCTCTTCGGCTATATTTGACAGGCCACAGGGTGGTACATAAATGACAGTTTGCAAATGCACCGCAACGCACTCATGCACGCGCGCACAGTTTGTGTTTGCGGTCGCCTTGATGGTTTCTTTTGCATGTGGCCAGCCTTTTGCTAAGAAACTGTTCGAAAAATTAAAGTATATGAGAAACTTTTTATCGAGGTTTTTTGTAGGAAACTCTTCTAGTTAAATAATGGCGTATATTCTGCTTGCGATAAAATTAAACTTAATCTGTGTTGGGTATCCTACAAAATATCGATATGAAACACGGCTACGTAAAAAAATTATGTGATATTGATAGCCACAAGCAAAACAGCTTGAAATGTATTAACATTTTTATGATGAAATACATCATTTTACATTTTATCAACTCTTCCATATCAGTTGATAAAAATGTTGATCAATAGTAAGATAAAAAAAGTTTTATTGCTTGTTATTGTATAAATCACATACATTTTTTTGCGTGGACGTGTTTATATCGATAATTTGTAAGAAAATCTCAAGCTAAATGGTCGTGAAAAAATAATGAGTAGAGATTAGTTTTGACGTTTGTTGAAAATTCAGTTAATTATATAATTAAAGCAATCAATAACAAAATGTAATAAATAATATCAATATGTGTATGTTTAATTTCAGAACAAAACGGTGGCGTCAAGAGTACACTATATTTATTTAAACTGAAATACCAACCAAAGACAGTTTTGAGAAAAATTTGAAATTTTTCTTCATATAATATAAAAATTCAAGATCAAATAAAATTGCATTTTTAAACAATGCGCATAAACATAAAACATAAGGGCAGGGTCAACGTCACTGACAGCGCACCGAGAAAATTTTGGTGCAAACACTTAAATGATAAACATAAACACCCATATATATTTTTGTTTGGTGCAATAAATTAAACGTCCAGGTTCAAGGTACCTACGGTACTGTAGCATCCTGACCAGAGATCACCTTCCGTCTAATGCACTTTCATATTATGAGATATGACGAAACTAAATCTGCTGTGCTATTTTGTGGATTTTTATCGAATTTTTTCGCCTACTTTTCGAAATATTTGTATGAGAAATGCAAAGAGATTATTAAAGAGGGAGTGACTCATATTTTGTTCTAATTTGACAGCTAAACTATGAAGCAGATCAAAATGTGGTAGTGTTAGTGTACAATTTAAAATGACGGTTTGACAGAGGCGGAACAATAAGCTGTTTGATTGAGACACAAGTCACAAATGCATCCTTTTAAATTACGCCAATGCTTTACTTGAAACACATACATGCAAGCGCTTGTATAAAAACACAAAATTGAAACTGACATTCAGTTGAATTGTTGACTTCACGTTTTATTTCTAATGATATCTCTTTATTAATCTTTTTGGAGAAATGACAAAAAATGCGATAAAGAATGCAATATAAATTACGCTATAGAATCACAGAATACCATGGCTGATAAAATGGCAAAAAAATCATTTCAACATTTCGCGTGAAATTATGTGCAGCTCATGATTTCGCGTGGAATTGCTTGTGGAGAGTTTATCAAAGTGCGTTTAATTCCGACAGTTTTTCTAATACTTAAAGGCGTATACGCTGCTCGCGATTAGATTACAAATTTGATTTGTTGTTTGTTAATGTTATGTTTAGTGCAACAAAAAAAAACAAATATCCCAGTACGGCGCAACCCTAATACCCTGCTGACCACTCGCCAGAATCGTCGTCTGAAGAACTACAAGTAAGTTATAAATTATGCTTTAATCTGAATAACAATATTTTACCAAATCTATGATTTTTAGAAAGATATTCAGAGTGAA
>JAAAKO020025085.1:0-14250 GCA_010015015.2 Bolitophila cinerea
ACAAATTATTATGATCTTTATCAATCTACAAAAAATATTTTTTTAATCAATCTACAAAAAATATTATTTTTATCTATCTAGAAAAAATCTAGTTTTTTCTTATATAAATTAAGAATTATGTGGTTCATCAAACTAAACCAATTATTATGATTTTTATCAATCTATTAAAAATAATATATGTTTAGTAATCTACTAAAAATAAAGATGTGTATAAATAAATTGGATCTATTCTATTCAATCAAAATATTCATCAATGCAGCAAAAATAAATAAAATGTTATCAATCAAGTCAAAAAATATCAATCTATTAATAAAATAGGATTTTATTAACTTATCAAAGAATACATTTTTTATCAGTCTATAAAAAAAATTAATATCTGTATATCAATTAAAAAATGTTTTAATTTTTTGTGTAGGAAAAACTATATTATTTAGTGAATGGCAAAGAGCTAACACTCAGGCAAATTGATATAGTTTGCTCAGAATTCTCAGAATCATAATCCAGTATTTGCTAGCTTCCAGGCAACTGATCTCGTCTGTATTTGATTTTATCAATTTTCAATCCGTGTATATACAGTAAATAACGAAAGTACGGGATTTCCTATAGTAACAGTTTAAATGCCATGCGTTTGAAATTATGTAAAAATGCAGATAATGCTGAGCCATTGTTTTGAAAAAGCGCGGGATCTTTGAACTTTTGGAAATATAAACAAAATAATATACGTTTTTTGAAGAAAAAACGCTTTGCGATAATATTAATTGTTCTCAGAAAATAATGTGTCAATATTTCATGGAAATTTAAATTGAATTATATATATGTATATATATATATATATAATATCCTTCCTATGCAGTGCGCCATACTTTCGGAACAATTTCTGATCGAAATAATTGAAAGTAGCCATTTTCCGAGTCGCTGAATTTATGGCTGTTGTTTTTCCGTAAACTATATAATATTTTTATATATATATACATATATAAACATCGTTCGATTTAAGTGTAGACGTTGCAGTTTGCTTTGTGGTGCTATATCTCTATATATAAACACATACACATACATATACACACTATGAATTGGACGTGTTTATGGCCAAAGTTTAGGTTTCGCATTTGCTGTGATTCTTTTAATTCAATAAAAGCACGCTTCGTGTACACATGCACATATATATACTATATATATATATATGTATATATATAAACTATATGAGCATAAAATGTGTATATGTAATTTATTAAGCACTGCGCAAACGGGAGCTTTTTTCGTTGTTTTGGAATGGGACAGCGTGCACTGACAATTCGCGAATTATTTGCGTACAGTTGGAATGGATTGTGGCTGTGCTGGCTAATTTTGTGCTTTTATGATTTAATCATTTAATGAATTCGTGTATAAATGTCTGTGTATCTGTGCGTCTGGTTTTACATGTATTTTCGAACGCACTTACAGACCCGTGCGGCGGAGGCGCACAGTGGTGCCTTTTCCCTTAAAAGTGCTCATTATTCAATTATTGAAAATCAAAATTTTACATATTTTATTTTTTAATATATTTAAATATGAAATAGCGCATTCAAAAAATTTAATTAATTTTTTGTTAAAAAATCTGGTATTGTATACATTTTTTGTTAAAAATGAAATTTTGCGAATGTTTGAATAGACCGTTATTTATTACCAAAATATGTTTATGTAACTTCTTAAAAATACCCGTGTGAAAAATTGGCTGCCCTATCTTGCCCTACCGTTTTTTATGAGCATTTCAATAACTCGTGTTTCTGCAAATATACACTGAGAAATCATGATAATACAAAATCACAAAAAAATATTTTTTGAAATAGATAAAATAAAAAAAAAGTTACAGCATGCGTTGAAATTTGAAAAAATGACGGAATTTTGTTTAAAATATATTTTTTTCTATACATAATTTATTTTACACATATTTTAAGAGTTAGTATATTTATAACGTACATTGCGATAGTAATAAATTTATATTTTAAAACCAAAAAAACGCAAAATGGTTACATTTACTTTAAAAAAATATATATTATTTTATTCATTATGCTATTCTGTATGTTTGTAAGAAGGGATAAAAAATATTTTTTATACTTAGTATTTTAAATGCATTTTAAAAAATAACAGTAAAAATATTTATATGAATTATTTTATTAGAGATTTTATTTTTAAAATCCCCAAAATAATTACATTTGTTAGTATTTTTTTAAAGCACAATGGAATTATAATCGCTAAGTGAGACAAATGCCCACTGTGCGGCGTCGCTTAATCAATCTCATTAAAATTGCTTGAACGCAATTCGTCAAAAACATAGTCACCCCCGCAAAACCGAGCGCATCTATTAATAACATTTAACATTTCTAGAATTTTAACACATTAAATGTGTGTGTTCGTAGATGTAATTATTCACAGGTATTCGGATAGAATTCCCTCTTTGAACGACGACATTTGGGTATGTCATTAAACCCCGAGCACATCGAATATACTTAATTGAAATATTCAATATAACACAGGTACGCGAATGGGTAAACACGGTGTCCAAATTAAACAAAATTTTATATTACATCCAAAAATCATAACAAGGATATAGACGAAAACCACAAATTAAAAATACATAAAATTATATTCATTTTTAAATATAAATAATGAAAATATTTGGAATAATAAATTTGATAGGTGGTTTAATCTAAAACTGATGCACTTATACAAGTCACTTTATTTTTTCTGCAGTATTACGCCACATAATAAAAGGTATTTCCAATAGTAATAAATTTAAATGAAGCAACAAATTATGCCAATCACACTGGGAGCACCAATTGGACAGCTGATTGTATTTTTTTGACATCATGATACTTTGACACCTCTATATTTCCTGCCAATATTTGAAATGCGGTTCTACCGCCTATTTTCTAAGAAGACTGTCAATTTATATATTTTTTAAATTAAAACTATAATTTTAGGCGAAAACAATATAGTTCACGAAATTAAGCTTTTCAAAAACCACTCTTCTCAAAATCCACTCTGCTCGAAAAGCATTTTTTTTATTTAATCTTATAATTATATTGTGCAGATTTTTTAAAGTATTATTAAAGAAATAAACCTATTTCAATATGATAATTTCCAAACATGACATGTGACCTGGACACCCTGTACAAAAGTACATACACTATGTACACGGTCGAATATTATATACATAATAATAGCTTTCACTGCACTGATTTTAAGCGCACAGGTGTAATATATGTGAATATATATATATAGGTCTAACTAATACTAAGTACTCACCTAAAACATAGCCCCATCACAACACAGAGCACAAGTGGCGCCACGGTGGCAATGCAGGCCACGAACAGCGTTTTGACGTCGCCGAAACCTGTTAATTGAAATTTACGATGTCATTAGATTTTCCGGCACACCGTTTGTTATTGGGTGCGGCACCTATAGTGTTGAATATGTGTATGTGTGTGTGTGTGTGTGTATCTGTGTGTCTGTGTGTGTGTGTTCAGAAGGGCGCAAATGTGTCGCACCTCGTCGAGCATCGCGCCATTATTAATTCGAAACGTACGCTTTTTGTGCTCGCACCAAAAATCTGTGTCATCGTGAAAAGTTCACACACACACACACACACACACGGACCACCCCTGAAATGTGTAGACCACCCCCTAGAATAAAACGCGACACCTCGCTGACACGCGCACAGCTTTTCCACGGGTTTTATTGCTTATTATATTTATGTGTGTGTATGTGTCACAATATGTCAGATGACATAACTCGTATATAACAGAAAAAAGGCTTCGTCGAAAATCACTTATTGTGACAACCATGAAAACTCATTTCCCTGATAGCGTGACATAAGAGCCCGAAAATGAGCGGTGGCACACGGAGCGCGGACGCTTGAAATGGCTACTCTCTATGTATGTTTGTTTGTTTGTGTGTGTGTGTGTTTGTCTGACGGAAATTGTGAATTTGTTTTGCAAGTTTTTATACATATATTATACCGAATTGAATATATATATATATATACATTAAAATAAATATATCCGATTTTCGTTTATACAAAATAAAAAGCTTATGAAACTTCCGCTGTGTATTGATTTCCCGTCGTCTCTTAAATCCGCGTGAAGCCTCTAGGTGCCAATAAACTTTTTTTTTTGGATCGTCTGTCTGTACTTTTACCGGTAACCCAAATAAATACTTTTAATGTTTTGAAATACATACACACACATAAATACTTATGCACTATACCTATACACAAACATTTGTATCGATAAAAATGAACGGAAGTTGCCGTTTCCATTGCGCAGTCGTTCGTCTTAGAACTTAAATTGCTTTTTTCGCTTCGAATTCAGCTGAGGTTATTGGTTCGGATTTTAATTTCTGGAATTTATTCCATTTACTTATTATATACACTAAACGCAATACGCATTTTAAAGGTACAGGAAAAATATGAATATTATGGCGATTAAAGTTACAGGGAAGGGGGCAGTTGCATTCAGGAAAATAATTGGAAATGTCTTGCAAGCCGTTTCAAAGCTTTTTGCCAAGGCCGCGTATGTTTATCATTGATCGTAAAGATGTTTGTGTATTTAAATTGGAAAACTAAACGATTGACTTTTGAAATTAACGATAAATTAGGTTTAATAAGTTTTCGATTGACTATCAAGGATTTGATAAGTAGTATTAAAAGAATAAAAATTACTTATAACCAAAAATTCATAAAAATATTAATAACTATAAAAATACTAATTAATAAAAAGTTCACACACACAAAATAACAATTATTAAAATACTAATAATAATAAATACTAATAAATAGACATCCAGATACAAGAAATTATGTGAATTACATGGAAAAGGTAAAATCATCAGTCATTGCTTTGGTCAATCGAAAATTATTTTAAATTAATTTGGCATCATATGAAAACGATAAAATAATATGTCATTGGCTTGGTCATAAGAAATATAATTTGAATGTTGACTCTAACTAAAGAATCTGCCTTTCACTCAAAAACAGTAGAGTCTAGAGTCTTGATGAAACAAATCTAAATTATCAGTTAAATATACTTTTAAAATTAAACTATTTTAGATTTTTTGTAGCTTTTACATCTCTGATTTAAGACCGACGATTTGTTCTTTAAATAAATCGTAAACAAGGGTTGGGATGTTTTTACCCTTTGCCCGTTTACCTAAATAATTTTACCAAAATCATTTGTACTTCTTCCATTTCATTTTACAAGCAGTTCGTTTAGTTTCATTCAAAATCATTTGATTAATTTTCATTTTTATCAAAAAAAAATCGCGCAATTAAAATATAAAACGCAATAAAAAAAGATGTCTATGTCGAATTTATTTTAGATGAATTACATTAAGATGAATTGCTTGCAGACGAATTGCTTTAAGTCGAATTGCTTTTAGACGAATTCATTTTGGACAAACTGATTTAGTATGAATTATTTTAGTCGTATTATTTTAGAAGAAGAATTTTAAAACGAATTACTTTTAGACAGAATGTTTAGACGGTTTGATTTATAAGAACTATTAGAGACGAATTATTTTAAGGAAATGTTTTTAGACGAATTGCTTTTAGAAGAATTGCTTTAAGACGAATTGATTTTAGACAAATTGATTTTAGACAAATTGCTTTTAGACGAATAGCTTTTAGTCAAATTGCTTTTCGACGAACTGCTTATAGACGAATTCCTTTTAGACGAATACCTTTTAGACGAAAAACTTTTAAGCCAATTGTTTTTAGACAAATGGATTGGATACAAATGGTTTGAGTCAAACACTTTGCACGTCACGGAAGCCTGACAAAGACATCAGGGAACAATAAACCAAAAATGAATGTACTACGATTGGCCGAATTTCGATTGGTCGAATGATACGATTGGCCGAATCACAATTGGCCGAAACACGATTGGCCGAATAACAATTGGCCGAATGATACAATTGGCCGAATTAAAATTGGTCGAATTTAAAGGTAAATCCTTAAAAAAACAATTCGGCCAATCGTATCATTCGGCCAATCGTGATTCGGCCAATCGTATTTTTCGGCCAATCGAGATTCGGCCAATCGTTATTCAGCCAATCCTGATTCGGCCAATCGGATTTCGGCCAATCGAGAGACACCGACAAAAAATACCCAAGAAATATTTTGGAAATAAATGATTTAATGAATTAACTCTCATCCTGCATGAAAAAATATCGAATTTTGTAATTGGTAATTGTTCGATTTTGATATTTTTTTTTAATTGTCAAAAATTCAACTTTTTTTAAATACACCTGAGTAATTTAATACTAAACTTGCGTTTAGGCATAATTGGCCCAAAATACATGATAAATGGTAATTATTTTCAGTCTATCACCAACATTGCTTGTATCCGTTTTTCCTGTTTAAATTACTGTTTCTTAAAGGAAGATTTATTTATTTATTTTAATATTTATTTAGGTATTACGATAAAGGACCAGCACATAGGCCGTACTACAGTAGGTCGACCTCCGAGAAATACCCGATCTCCTGGCGAGCTCAGCAATCTTACCCAGAGGGAGAAGGTGGAGCGAGCCAAGGATTTCGTGGAGCCTCGAAGATGGTTGAACAGTGAACACCCTTGAAATCTTTACTAAAATTTGCCAAACGAGTGCGTTTAGCTGTTCTTAGAGCTCCTTTATAGGTTCTTTAGGTAGTGGAAAAAAAGCTTACGGAGATTATGGAAATCGCCTGATAACTCAATGAATTTATGTTAGAAGCTTGACAGTTGTCTGTATTGATGTCTTATTCAGCTGCTCTCTTAGAGGTGAATTATTTGAACTTACCCCAATTCGTATTTCTACAATTCAGGATTTTCACCGAAATGATTGTGTCAGTGGAAAACTTAAAATATATGCTTCTGTGGTCCGATGAGGTGATGTCATTGGAGACCTTCTAGTTCTAGATCAAATTCATCGAAATCATCGTCTTTTGGTTGTGATGAACGTCGGATCGTCTCCACTATTGACGATTTCCACGCCAGTCCGCGCCAAGAAGCCGAGGAGACCTTCAACTCTAGGATTGGTGTTCGAACTGCCTCATTAGAGTTTTTTTTTTAATTGGAGTCAACATGACCAGACCTTCGATGGTAGGCGAACCAGGTGAATCGACGGGTAAGTATACAGACGAGAAAATTACTTTCCTACGCGTGCCATGCAAGAGAAACCCTGATGATAAAGGGACCGTATTACAGATTCAAGTCCAGCACGTAGGCCACCAGAAGGGCTTATTGTTCTATACAATACAAGATAAACCCCTATTTCAATGGGCGAGCAGAAATAAAAGGCGAATCATTCTCCGCAAATTCTATTTAGAACCATTATTTGTTACACCAGTAAATAAAAAGCAATGGCTGTTCTCTTTAGCGGATTCAACTATGGCACTTATGGCGAGACACACCACTTCGATGGTTGTCATGTGCCTGTCACAAAATGGTGAACACTTCATGGCATCCATGTGGTTGGTTGCAAAAATACAGAACCTAGATTTGAGCAATTCAGTCGAGTAAGCGATTCCACAGACCGTGGATTTCCTGTTTGTTTTTTTAAGTTTCTTGCCCATGGGCAGCTAACAATTTAATCAATCGTTTTATCATATTATGTTGTGTAAATCGAGTAAAAAGAACGTTGAATATACTCGAACACCAAAAAAGGATAAAAATGTGCATAAATGAAATGTAAAATTGTATGC
The DNA here is from genome assembly GCA_010015015.2 of Bolitophila cinerea. Classification (NCBI taxonomy): domain Eukaryota; kingdom Metazoa; phylum Arthropoda; class Insecta; order Diptera; family Mycetophilidae; genus Bolitophila; species Bolitophila cinerea. The sequence goes on from JAAAKO020025085.1 coordinate 7,721, forward strand.
ACTTATTAAAACATTTTATGTTGTATTATAGAAGTAATATATATGGGCATCATAATGTCTGTATAAATTAAATTTTCTTGGCATAAATATCACCTAAAATCAATATATAGCATATATTGGTTCAGGGTTTGGATTTGGATTCCAGTAATACAATAATACAGATTAATTTATAATTTATAATCGATTATTTGTTGAATGTGAGTTACACAGAAAAATAAAGAAACCGTGTTGATGATGAATTAAAATTAAAATGATAGCCGATTGCAAGTATTCTAAATGCAGCCGTTTGAAAAAAAAATATTTTACACCAAAATTGACTTTCCGATAAAATATTAGAAAACGTAGTTAAAAAAAGGAGAGATCTTCTAGTGGGTTGAACCATTAAACCCCTCATCAAGCGACGGCCTTCATCCAAACAAATATGGAAATTAGGCTTACTTGATGTTTATAACAATAAAGGACCTTTAATAATTGTGTACCTTATGAATATAGTTAATCCGCCACATTTATTGGATTTATTTCTATATGCGCACATTTTTTATTATTATGTATTAAGTGAACTTAAAGTGTATAAAAAAACGACGTTTAAATATTGTTATTTTATTTACATTTATTGTTCATGTTTTATTATGTATTTCATGAACTGGATAACATGTTCTCATTGAGAACATTTTATAGTCTTCTTCTGTATATCGAGAGTACTCGTATTGGCTGGGCTCGATTAGTGATTCTAGTTTAGTTTGGAAAACTAAAACTAGATACGAGTGCCTATACCTTAAAGAAACAGTAATTTAGAACGGTTATTAAAAAATGTAACTGTTGCTAAAAGCACCTGCGCAAAACAATTTCATATTCAAGCTAATTATCAGCGAATAAAAAAACTATAATATACCCTTTGCAAACACCGATGCCATTACCTCCTGCGTTCTAGTAGCCGTTTTCCCAATGCCCTATAAATAATAGCCACACGAAAGTGGTGTGATTAATATCCGTTTTCGTTTGCGCCGGCCGCGTAACGGCTAAAGCTCATAAATTATTTTAATACACACACACACACACACACACACTCTGTAAGCGCTTAGTGCGCTACGCTAATGCATAGTACATAAATAGTATAAATACGTATAAATTGTGTAAATAAAATAAATCAATTATTTGCCGAACACGGAACAGTGTGTCTGTTGTGTGCGTGTGTGTGAGGGAGTGTGGGAGAGAGACAAAATATATGTATGTATATTTTAAATGTTAAATTTCTCCGATGCTGCAGAATACATAATGCAGGGTGCAAAGCACAGATAATGGAAGTGAGGGTGCGGATATGTTGTGTCTGTGTGTGTGTGTGTGTGCTTTCACCAGCAGCACTATAAAGCTTTGCTCTTTAACATGTTTTGTGTTCGGTCGCTGGAACAGCGGAACACCGCCGGAGTGGGAGGGTTGAAAGGGGTGGTGGATGTAACCAACAGACTGCTGGCTACAAGCATAACCACGACAACGCATAATGTTCCTTGTGAACAGTATTTTTTTTTTGCGGTGCTGTGTGTTTATCGTTTCAAGCAACGCTTTTATGTATGTACTGTAGCTAAGAACGCGCTAACGGCAAGGATACTTAGGCATTTCATTATCTGGTTTATCTGTGTGTGGATGTGTGTGTGTGTGTCGTCGCAAGGGTGTGTGGTTTTCAATCGATTTTTGCTATGTCTTTACATTGTATATATATATTTTTCTATAATCTTTATGTTTTTTTTTAAATAGCATATTTTAATATTACTTACCCATAAATACGAATTCGCTGCTCTCTGGCTCATCGTCCAGCACCGAAAAAGCAGTCACGTTCACCGGCATCGAGTCAATGGTCACCGTAGCATTCGCAACACCAGCGGCAGCTCCTCCGGCAGCCATCGAGCCACCATTTCGTTTCGAAGGCACACTCTTATCACTGCCACTTGCACCTACCACCGGAAGCTCTGCACTAAGCAAATTCTTCTGCAGGCTATCAACACGTGACGTCACCATGGACTCTTCCCCAGTTGCCTCGTACCCGAATTCGATCTGCTTAATATCCATCTGTGGTGGCAGCTCAGCAATGACCGGCACCCCAATGGCAAACGCAGGCAACGCAACCTCAGGCAATCGAACCGGTTGTATGATAACATCCGAACCGATCGGAATCGGTTGCTCATTGTCCGGACTCGGTTCGGCCATGTGCAACGGTGTCGTCAACATGCCCGTGCCATACTCATTGCTTGTCGACTCTTTCACCTCAATAATTGACTCTCCCACATAGCTAATACTCAGATTCTCATCGGTCAATTTCATCGGATCGAAATTATTGCGTAACGGTGACAGAATTATGTCCTCCTCGTACTTGTCTGGTATAGCACCCCAGCCAGAAAAATTTTTACCAGAAAAATCGATAATAACATCTTCCTCGTAAGCGGCAGGAAAAAACTGAATCTCCTGATTTGCATTTGGTGTGGGTGCCGGGGACTCGATAACTTTGACCTCTGTGTTGGATATGTAGAATATTGTGTCGGCATCGTGGTCAACGGTGGTGGGCGGACGACGCGACGGCAACGGTGGTGCCAACGACGAGTGTCTAATGGTTGTGGTATCACGTTCCCGCATGTCCTCGGGCACAAAGAACTCATCGCTGTCGGACGGTTGCATTTGATCGGTGTGCACTACGTGCAGGTCGTCTGTGATTTCAATGTTCTCGAATGTGTCCTCTGCCTTGTCGCCAGACGGTTCAAATGGGTCTTTTGTTCGGTTTTCTTTGAAGTGAATCACATGTTCGTCTGCGTCGAACGTGTCTATCATTTTCACGACAAGGAAATCGGTTACATTCTCTGATGTGTACGTCTCTACGATTTGTATGGCTGGTGGCACATTGGAGGATGTGGTTGATGACACAGTCAGAGTCTTTTCAGTAGTTTGTTTGACACCAATTGCATTCGAAGGAATTACTGTGTCTGTGGAGGTCATTGCAGCAGATGTCGTCGTCGTCGCCGTTTTGGTTGGGGTGCTGTTGATGGTCGTGGGGGTGGTGGCGGTGGTGGTGCTGGTGGTGCTCGTTCCACCGACGACGCCAACAAATGAAGAAGTTTCCCCAGAAAACACCGGCGTCTTTTTGTGTGTCGCTGACGACGACGACGTCTTGGCACCGGCCTCCGTGCGCGACGACATTTTCTTTTTGCCACTGTCTTCAATACTGCTAATGTACTTTTTGATGTTATTCGAACCGTGTGGCTTTGCTGTGGCTTTAGCCTGTGTTAAATGGTTTTCATTGTGCTCTGTGGTTGCACTGGTGACAGCGGTGGTTGTCGTCGCATCAATTCCTGTCGAGTGCGTTAGTCTTTCGGTGAATTGATTTTTCACCACAACATCAGCATCCGCGGCAGCCTCAACAGCAGACGGTTGCTCTGTGGTGGATGCCATTAAATCACCATCATTTCCGATACGTTTTAAATCGATTACGGATTTTTGTGGGTGCGTTTGACCTCCTGCGGCAGCGGATACATTCATCGGTGCCGGTAAATCGTCATCGGTCTTGCTGCCACTGATGGTTAATTGAGTTTCGTTGAACGGCAGCATTACATCCGGATCGAGTGGCGAGGATGTCTGTACATTTCCTGTGTCAGCTTCCAGTATGCCAACAATCCGTTCAAAGTCTCGGTTTTCCGTGAGTAGATCAGCTAAGCCACTGATAAAGTATGGATCTGTGGGCAGAGGAGTACTAGAGGTGGTAGAAGTTTGATGCGCATTTTCCGAAGTTTTACTTGTACCGGTTGGCACGGTTGATGCGTCACTATAAATCGTGTGCAATGTCGACGCCTCTGTTTCCCTAAATACATAGCCATCATTATCTACACGGTTTGCCTCATTATCTCCAGGTGAGGAGGTCGTGATGGTTATGGTGGTGGTACTACTACTAGTGCCACCATTACTATCATTTCCAGAAGTGTGCGAAACGTATTCATCACTTGAATTGTCTTGAGCTCGAGTTATTTGTGTAGAGGGTGAAGCTGGGGCATTGGGAGACGTCGCTTTGGCGGGGGTGTCATCAGTAGTGCTGTGCATCGTTGACAATGGTGGAACAACACGCTTGGGTGCTGGAGCGGACTGTGTCGTGGCTGTGAGAACGACGACAATCAAGAACACAACGACATTAAGGTGACACTGTCGTCGTGACAGCTGAACGTTGGGCACACATGGCAACCCCATTTTTAATGCGTTATTCTTGCGTTAAATATCTGTCGTTTTATATTTGTGACGCAAACACAAAGTCAGTATATATATATATATATATATATATAAATATTTTTATATAATATTATATAATTGTTTATGTGAGGCGGAAATTGATGTGCGAATTAAACGGAAACGGGGTTGTGTGGTGACGTGTACGTTCACACTCTTCGACACACACACTTAACGCAAAAGAGTCTCGCTGCGGGGGCGGCTATGTGATGGAAATAAATTACTCAACGACTTCATTGTGTCGGTGGAGAGCCATTAAAGTTTTTAAACTCGTTTTCATATAACTTTTCACGTATATACGTATATTGCGTCTCTGGTCTCGACACCGCGACGCAGGGTAACACCGTGGATGAGTGTACGTTTGGCGCACCCTCGTTGGCTACGCGGCTACCCGTAATTGGGTTAGTTTCGTTGGGGTTGGCCAGATGTTGCTGGAAATATGCACCGCAGCGGGATGAATTCTCGCAGAGTTGTTGATTTAAACTGAAAATAGACGAGGAATGTCGTTAACGATGGTGTTTTATATTTGTGAGGAAGTGTGTGTCTGTGTGTGTATATGTAATTGTTGTGTTTGTGTGTGCGTGAAATAAATTTTAGTGTCATTAAATTGTAAAAGTATTCAGAGATGCGCATCTGCAGTTCATTTACAAGTATATAGGCATCGTAACATCGCACTTGAAGCACGCATAAAATAGTTTGGTGTACACGCGGATCTCTTTATCGGAATATATATTTATTTGCTTACAAAGTTATACGACCTAGCCTATAATATATACATAAATAAAAGAGTTTACTTATTTTAGAGTTTAGTAATACTAGAATTTACGACAAATATATAAAATCTAAGTGTAGTTAAAACCACTGCTCGAAGTATTCAAAATAAAAAAAGTTTAGTTCATCTAACAATTGTCAAATGTTTGAAACATTGTCAAGGGTTTGGATTATTAAAAAGTATTTCGTACATTTTATATTCAAAGTTTATTTTTCATAAATGTGTATAATTTGTTTATAATTTTTCATTTTTTATAAAGTTTTTTTAGGCAAAACTTATTTTATTTTCTAAATTATGTTCTATGAAAAAAGACAGCTTTATAATAATGGCAAAATGACTAGTCTATTCTGATGTGTATGTATAAGCTTATAAAAAAATAAAGTATGCTCAAAGGAAATGACTACTAACAAAATATAAATTTAGTGCCCAAAAAATAAATAAACACGTGAAATTTAATACATTTTATAAAAAAATATCTACAAATAAAAATTTAAAAACTCTATAAAAAATCCACAGAACATTTCAGATTTGTATTTAAAAAATATATATATATATTAAATTATATTGCAGTTTTTAGAAATATTGAATGAATTTAAAAAAATGTAAGACCATCAGAAAAAATATCAATTTATCTACAAAAAAATGTTACTGTATCTAAAAAACTTCAGTGTATCTAGAAACATTACTTTTCAAGGAATTGAGTATGTAGATTTTGGAAAAATATTTACGAATATAATTAGGAAACATATGATATTTTTGCTGGTATCTGGCTGTTTTGGGGCTCACACTTCGGCACGCACATTTTTTTTAAATACAAAAAATACTTAAAATTAAATTAAAAATAAAAATTAAATAAAACAAAAAGAAATTATAAACAAAAAAATAAAACAATGAAAACATTCTATATTTTCTAGAACGATGTTTAAAACAAGATCACATTGAATTGAACATCGCTATCAAAAGTATATATAAGCTCAAATGAAATAAAAGAATATTTTTTAATTATTATGTTCAGAAAAAACACCATCACTTTGAATTGTTGTAAGAATTATTTATTTCTTGTGAAATTCTCAAAAATATGAAGAAACTTGCTGACTTTTATCAAAAAAATATATATCACTAGAAAAAATGTAACAAACAACACACAGATGCTCAATTGCTCATGCCTTTCTTTCAAATAAATTGTCAAAATTTAAATAGCGAAAAAAAAACAAAAATTTTAATTTTTACTTTTTACTTTAGGTCAATAAAATTAAAAAAAAATAATTTAAAAAAATATATAAAAAAATTACACTTATATATTTTTTTTGTTTTTGACAATATAATAAGTTAATTATATTATTATTATTTTTTAAATTACTAAAATATAATAATAATTTAAATATCCGAGATATTTCAATGCGGTAGAGATATTTTTTCATTTAACAATTATTGTGTTTTGAAGGTAAACTAACCAAAAAAAAACTAAAATACTAAAAGTATATTTTTAAAACAAAATCTT
>JAAAKO020025096.1:0-14249 GCA_010015015.2 Bolitophila cinerea
CTTTACAATACGTTAACTTTTTATTGTCACCCACGATAATCTCTTCATTCATCGTCATATGTGCAGATGCACCTGAATCAATGAACTATTCCGTTGCACTTTTCGTCTTTCTAACGAATGAGGTCGACAACATCAAAATGTCCTTCGTTTGACTGTCCGTGTTAGAAGTGCAAATGTTTGCAAAATGTCCTTTTTTGCATTTAAAACACACGTTCGACGGTATATCTTTTGGTTTGTTTTTGTGTCACTTCTTCTTTGACATTAATGCCATCGTACTATTTTCGTAATTCGTACGTACCAAATCCGACGTCAATTTCTAACCACTGTTAGCAATCGCCATTACCGTTGCGGGCGATACTCGTCCAGCTTTTGTTGCGTGTTTGTCATCTTGGTTACGTAATCTTCCATTGATACGAAATCCGACAATTCTATAATCGCATCAAATAATCCATTCGACGTAAAACCCCATTATCCTTGAATGCGACTTCCAGCGCTTCCCATGCAGTCTTTGCTGTTTCACAAATCCGAATATACGAATAATTCGACTATTCGATGAGCAATCCAATTGCAGAAATCGCATGCAAATTCTTATCGGGATCTTCTTCTGTGCCTTGAATACACGGCCAATAATCACCAGATGTGATGTTGCTGCAAATTTCCAATTGTCATAATTTTCTGGACATTTAACCTTTTCGATTCGATCGTTGCCCATCTTTAAAATGTCTCTTCTTGTTATTTTTGATACAAATTAAAATAAAACTGCGATAAAGCCCTAATAAATATGCAACGTTAGGCCCATAACATATTATTAGTAGAATATATTTATATTTAGGTCTTTACTGTTTGATAGGGTCATGCAGAAACGTAAAAAAAAAAAAATCTTGATTCAGTGTTTAGTCCAATCTTGATGAAATTTAACAATGATAGATATTTACCTAAAACGATAAAATTAAAACAGAAAATAGTACATTACAATTATAAATAAATAAAACAGTCATTTGTCATTTATATTAGCTCTCAAAAACAATGTTCCTTTAAACCGGATTTAGAAAAATTCAGTTCTATCTGCCAGAGACTGAAACAATTTTTTATCGATTTATGCCAAAAAGTCTTCGAGATGTTTCATTTGGCTAAAAGTACCTCGAACCGAATCGATCCATCGTTTTTCTCTAGATAAAAATACGTTGTTTTTTCTGTAGACATAGATCCGAGTATACATTTTAAAAAATAAAACAGTGTAGCACACCTTTGTGTAAGTGTGAATTTTTTTGCAGGGTTGCAAAACAAACAAAAAATTAAACATTTTTTATTTTTTAATAATAAAAAATATATGATTGATATAAAAAAAACACTTACCTCTCACCTAAAAACGATGTTCGAACAATATTTGGCACAGAACAACTCTTTTACTTTTAAAGCACCAACTGATGCATTGATAAATCATTCCAAAAATACTTACATTTTGCTTGTTTTTGGCTTGTTCTCTATTCAAACATTTATTTAAAAAAAGCTGAGTATAATTGATCATATTATTTATTGAACAGGGTCAAGGTTAATTTTTCCATATCATTATGTTTTGACAAAATATAATTTTAATAAACAGGCTGCGTGTGTGTGTGTGAGTGCATGAATAAAAATGTATTATAATAAACTCTCCAAAGGTAGTTATTTTTTATTTTATATTCGTATTGTGGTGTCAATAATGGATGATGTTTTTTTGTATAATATGAATTGATTGCATTCGCTGAATGCAAAATGCATTCTCTCTTTCTCTCAGCATGTGTCAGCAGCAGCAGCAGCAGCAGTACTATCTGTAATTTGTATCTCCTGAACAATTATATTTATTTTTAATTATTCTGTTTCTGTTTTGCATATAAAAATTAACAACCACAAATGTATATATATATGTATATCTATTTTTTGTTTTTTTATATTTTTATAATATTATGTAAATTACAATAAATTCAATTTACAATTTAATGCTGTATGTGTGTGTGTGTGTGGTATTTATTTTTAGCGTTTCTTCACATTTTATCTAATAATTGCGTGTGTGTAATTTTTGTTTTTGTATAGCCAAATACAAGTGTAGGTTTTTTTTTGCATCGTATATTATATAAATCTTTAAAAATTATACACTGATAAAACGATTCACAACATGGATAAAAGATAATAATTACAATTAATTTTTTTAAAACAATTTCAATATTCAATTTAATTTCCCAACACCGAAAAAACATTTAAATTATGTTTTTTGTTTTGACTTTCTTAAGTACACAAATTTTAATTTAAGTACGATTAGCTTTTACAACGAAATATTTTTTAGAATCAAAAAAAGTTTTTTTTTCAATAGTCAATATCGATAAAACGGTTATAGTTTTTATTTAGCTTTTTTTGTTAATATAAAAAGTGTACTTGCATATTACGGATTTTCCCTTTTAACAACACTGTTTTATATATATGTATATATATATATATATATATATATATTGTTGTAAGTACATATTTGTATTTTACGCATATTTACAATACTTTGGACAGAATAGCGAAATGTATTTTAAATACATATAATAATTAGGTTTAAGTACATTTTATTTTGTTCTCAATACATTTAATACTTTATTAAAATTTATTTATTTATTTTTAGGTATTTTCATGGATGGCGGAATGTTAACGATTTTTTATATCTGGGGGCGTCAGAGACTTCCCGGGTGGCGAAGCGCGCTCGATCAGGGAGCCCACGGGCCTCCGAGAGCCATTTGCACACCAAAAACGATGGTACACAGACAGGTGAGCAATAATAATTGGAGCAACACATCCTAACTCGCGCTGGTTACAGAAATAATTATGTCCAATAAATGGCCCATTGCAAGAGGAGAAACACAAACAAAAACCGCGGGTAAAATGTGCATTGAAAAGCGCATGCAAATCAATTTCGGGGCTCCCATATTTAACTAGAATATGTAATATTAATATAATTTTTATTTTTTTTGTTTTTATTATTTTAGAAAAAACTACAATAGGCTTTATTTTAAATTTAATGGATGAAGTGCTCTGTGTGAACTGAAGAGGGCGCGGATATTTCTTTTTATATTTATATTTATATTTATATATAATATATATTTATATTGATTTGATTTAATATATGTTACATCATAAGTGTGATAGTTGGCAAATTTGTTTGTGGTGACAAACGGAATCAATAACTACCCTTAAAAACTCTAGAATCGCGTGCTGTATTATTTTATACAATGAATCGTACACACAGGACGAATTCACATTTATTATTATATTTATATATTACGCATTGTAAACATGCCCTGCTGTCAAAACACCGCAACGAGGTGTTTACAATCGAGTGTGTGATTCGAAAACAGAAGGGGGCAGAAGCAAATGGCGCGCTGTTATAGGCTATATATGCCTGCCCTGTCGTCCACGCAGGACAGCAACACAAAAAAAAATACCCAATCACCATTTTAATTAATTTTAGTATTTCGTTTTAAGAAATAGATAATATTGTGTTAACTACTCGTAAAAATTGAATAACTACTCAGAAATCAAATCGGATAAATTTAAAAAATTGGTGAGTTTTTTTAAATATTTAAAACCGAACGAATTTAGAGAGTAATTTATATTTACGTGAATCGATTTTCGGTCCAAGTCCTACAATCAATTATATATAAATGTAATTAAAAAGTGTGTTTTAAATTATTTACGATACTCGTATGTATAATATACGTTGTTGTTGTAGCTGTATACAAACAGATAATGTATTTTGGCCACATGTCATTTTTATAAAAATGGTTATCCTCTTCTCCTTTTTTCTATATCTCTCTGTTTTTATCTCTGTAAGTTTATCTGTTTATCTGAAATATAGATTTTTATATATTTTTAATATACTGTGTGTGTGATTTGGCTATGCTTCTCAACTTCGCGGGTTTCAGCGGTTTTTGGGAAGGAAATTGGGATGGATAGGCTAGGGGATACTGTCTGTGTGGTATTTTTTATAATACAAGCAATTAAGTTTTAGTTAAATATTTATCATCTCTAGTGTGATAAATTAAGTTAAGTTCGTAGAAGATATAGTTCCTAATAACGCTGCTGGTACTCATGGTGCCATCGATTGAAGTCAATGTGGAACACTATTATCGAGCCGGTCGCAAGGCCGGCCAGGAGGTATCTAAATATCGAGAGAGTTAGCAAGAAATTTATTAGCATTTTTCTATAATCGAGAGAGAGAGAGAGTAAAAAACACATACTTTTGATCGTGCGTCAGGGCCAACGATCGAATGCCACTGTTGCAAGCCGGAAATGCGTACAACGGAGCCAGATTGAAGGTTCGCCATACCTCGACGATGCCACGGTCTCCGGCCGTCATTAGGTACTCACCGTCACGTGACAGGAGCATGCACTAATCAAAAACAAACCAATAAAAATCGTATAAGCAATATTTTTGATTGAAGTCTCGAACAAGTTTTATTCTAAGAGCGAGAAGAGGACTATCCTTACCTGTAAATTATCATTATGCGACTCGTGTCGCAGCCGCTTGCCGTTAATGGTGTACGCAGCCACGTTGCCCTTGTCATAGTTCACAACTATGAAACCCTCCCGAGACATGGCAATGATTTCCGGTGAGTAGAAGTCTGGCGGAGCGTCCAGCGATCGAAGCAGATCACCGAAGGTGGTGTGAATTAGTACAGGACCGTCTGGAATGGTTAAATTGTTTTGATTAGACATAATTAAACAAAATATTGAAGAATAAACAAGTTTATTTTTATTTTTTTCAACTAAATCTTCAAAAAACTATTGCTTTTAATAAAAAAAGCAATGAAATATTTGTAAAATTGATATTTCCGACGAAATAATAAAGTTTAAAATATATATAAAATATGACAAAATAACCAATTTATCGGTGCATATTAAAATAAAAAAAATAAGATTTTTTATTATTAAACAATAGTTTTTACAAAAATTTGAAGTTGTTTAGGTGAAAATATTAAAAATATTTATTTGCGATTAAAAAAATAACTCTAAATACTCACTTATCGATCCGGACACAACGAGTCCGAGCTCAGCGCTGATCACCACCGATGTAACGTCTTGCTCGTGCCCGGTCAGCGTGGCACGTGGCGTCGGCACCTCTCCTTCGCCCACAATGCTCTGCGTGCGAGCGTTCCAGTGCCACAGCAGCACCGTGCAATCGGCCGAGCCGGACGCAATGTAACAGTCCGACGTGATGTTGCACTCCGATCGGGACAGACACGTGACAACGCCAAAGTGTCCGAAAATGATCTGCACGATCTTGGCCGTTTCGGTGGAGAAAACCCGGAAACTGTTGTCCCAGAAGCCGCAGGCCAACAGAAAGCGACTGTCCACCGTGGTCACGAAACAGTTCGAGCGAATCTTTAGCATCTGACTGAAGTTGTCGCCCAGATGGCGTCGCACCGCTGCCGGATTGTTGTGGGCGTTGGTTTGTACTGTAGAGATAATTTCACGATGATTTTAAGATTAGACGAATTCTATAAAATTGATTAGAATCTATACTTACACAAAATCGGATCCATGGTGAGTGGCAGATTTGCGCCCGGGCTCTGCGGTGAGTCCGCATAGCTGGGACTCTGCACGCTAGCCGCGTAGTTGCAGTTCCATCGGTTGATTGCAAACTGATGGCCAGCCGTTACGGTGACCACGCTCGGAAGTGGTAGCTGCGGATACGTGTTTGCTGAGATATGAATAATCGGTGAGTTCAGGTGGAACTTCATCGACATGCACACATCGTCAGGCATCGCACTGAACATCATCGGTGACAGGTGCATTGCAGAGCTCCTCGGCGGATGCGGTTCCATCAAAAGTTGACTAGGCGTCTGTCCAAAGTTACGTATCTGATTCTCGACCGCTTCTTTCATCACCGGATCACTGATGCTGTCCAGCTCACAGCTGCCCTCGTACGTTAGATAGTAGAACACGTTCGTGGCACGCACCGCTTCGGGTCCACGTTGCTTGTAGCCAAAGATCAGATCGATCCACTGGTGCAGTTGGCACGACACAAACTCGGACTCGAGTGCCATGCGATTGATGCGCACGAATTCCTCGGGCGTTTTTGCCCAGGCCGGTAGTTCAACGTCAGACACTTGAGTGCCATCATCACGGGTGCCCAGTCGATAGCCCGAAGAATTGTAAAACATCTCCGGCAGGAAGTACCACTCGGGCACGAGTTCCTTAACATCGGACGTGTCACGTTGACTGTTCTTCCACGATAGGCTAACCGATGAGAACAATCGATCGGGATGATCAAACTTTCCACCTTGCAGGGCCAGGAACATCGACGTGAACGGCTCAATGCGAATCAACCAGTTCACCACAAACGCAGACGTTGAATAGTGCGTGCCGTAATGGAACGGTGGTATCGCATCATTGTCCCAGCTCTCGTAGCGCTCCTCAAAGTACTCACGACGCGATGGATTCAATGCTCCGATCGGTTTCGAGAGATCACGATAGTTTGACGGCTGACTAAGGTCCAACTCTCGCGAATCATAGTTCGTTATCACCCACGGAAACACTGGATACTGATTGAGATCATTGTACGTGCGTCCCGCAATCGTATTCAAGAACATCAGATACTCAAAGTTCGAGATCTCCCGACGCTGCCACTTCTGGGTCATGTTCGAGTTACGCATCAGCTGGCGTGGTGACATCATGGACGCACGACGCGTCTGCGGTATGCCGTACTTGATGCCAACGCCAACGCGCGGCAATGCCTTGATCACCTTCTTGACGGTGTGCTGATCGGGAAAGGCGAACAGGATCGAGGTGCGCGACGCCAGGAATATCTCAATGGCCACATTTTGCAGGAGGTATCGTCTCGAGAAAATGGCACGCACTTCTGAGAAGTACCATTTGCCGTGCAAGTGGTCACAGTATTTCAGAACCTCTGGATCGATCTTCTGGAATTCGGCGTTGTCTTCGTCGACCTCGAAGTACATTTCAGTGGTGGTGATTGAGACGGTGCCAGACGCAACCAGACCGGGTGCTATGAGTTTAGCTTTGGTGCTAATGTTCACCGGACCGGTTAGGTCTAGGTCTAGTTCACGGTCTTCGATTAGTAGTTCAGAGTCGTCGAGCAGGTCAGACGTTTGCTGAGCCGATTGGTGTGCTCGTGAAACGGCTATTTGTGAGTGAAACTCCTCGCGTGCCTGCAGAATTGCATCGTCCGGTGCTCCGTTCTCGAGCGCTGCCTTTAGGGCAGCCTGTGGATGTGTTGAACCCCTGGGATTCTGTACCATCCGTTTTCGTCGACGTGCATCGTCCTCCCATGCGTCTAGTTTCCAGAACGTTGGTTTTGGCATGACTCCGGACGAGTCACCCCAGGCACCGTGCCGATTGCACATAATATTTCGGACTTTCTCCAGCAGGCGGCTGGCAATGACATTGTCACGTCGGCGGGCTGCTGTTATGAGGTGATCACACATGCGCTCCTCTTCGCGACGCTCGAGCAGCGTTTGCGTGCACTGGGACTCAAAGTCAGCGTGCTTCAGCACATCGTCGGCTCGCATTCGGTTCAAGATGAACTCGGCTTCGTTGGCCACCCGAACGATGTGATCCTTCATGGCGTGCGACAGCAGTCGTCCTTCGTTGATTAGCTCGATGAAGGCTAGTCCGGCGTGCTTCTGAAGACTGTTCTGCCATTCCTGGGAGCACAGCAGCATTACGAGCTCTACGACACTGTTGCTGTTCTTGAACGTGGTCAGACCTTTGCCTTCCATTAGGAGCTCCTGACCGTGCGACCCGACCAGTGTCTTCGAGAGGAACGGTGCAAAGTCTACCATGATTTCGCGCAAGAGTGGACACACGGGTCCCAGAGCGATTTCGAGCTTCTGTGTGAGACTAGCCTCACGGGAGGGTGTGGTCAGCGGTAGATGACTCACTTGGGGAGCTTTCATTGGAATGTCGTCGACGCGTGTGCGATGCCCAACGGATTGGTTATAGTTGTCCGGAACTCGGACCACCGAAATGGCCGAGCTTGGTTTGTCACCGCGTTCCGTGACACCTGTACACCGCATTTTGTAAAATATTTATGTAGAATTGGAACCTTGACATTGGAGACTATATAGTTTGGAGACTTACCGTGATGCAGATTACCCTCGTGATCGCGGCCCTTGGAGCCGTCGTTGCCATCCTCGTTGAGGTTAACATCGGTCCAGCTCTCGTCGTTCGAGTTGAGCGGCTTGTTGTCGTCAACCAGGATCTCGCTCGACGTCTCCACCACTTCGTTCTCGGTTGAGTTCATGTTCAGTGATCCCACATCCGAGTCTCCACTCTGAACAACAACAACAACAACAACAAAACGAAATGTTATTAAATTTATTATCACAGAGGTGTTACGTAATAATGCAGCACAGTGTCGGACGATGTGCCGCCATTGAATGCATTAACATTTTAATAATTCAGCATTCAATTAGGGTGGATCCTAGGGGACGCAGATGAGTGTTTGCGTGCGGTTCACTGAGTATATAACCGAATCAATATTGCATTTCATTAAAATTGCTCATTTCGAAAAGTAATTACACGTTTGCAAAATTATTTTCTATAAATAATAAACCAGTAATGGAACCACACCCACGCCGCCTGCCCCCTACCCCCTACATTGAAAAGCGCGCGTACTTTTTGTGTGTATATATGCACATGTGTGGCTAAATATGCAAATATTATACAAAAAGCTTTACGCGTGTTTACAGTACTCAAATAAAGCACAAGCTAATGTCGAGTTGAAAAATTAAAATTTAATTAATTTTATATATACGAATTAAAGCGCACGCGAAAAAGCAGTAGAAAACGGAAAATATTTAAATAAATATTAAATTGCAAAGGTACGCGAGCGCGATATTAGTAATTATCATAATTTAATACAATGCTAAATTGAATATATTATTATTAGTATATAATATAAAGTTAGTAAACACACACATTGCGCCGTCGTCCTCGCAACATCGGTCGAGTGCGATATTTGTGCTTTTCACCGCGCTGAATAACATATATAGTTGTTAGTTTTTGTGGGTGAATGTGGGACGGTATGTGCGGGCGGTGCGGGTATCGAGTGTAAATATGTGCGTGTGCTGTGGGTGTGTATTTGTGCGGTGATGCTAATCGATATTATTAATTAGCAACTCTCATTAAATATTAAATTATATAAATTACGTGAAATTGGAGTTGAAAACTAAAACAAAACTAGCATGGAGGTGGAGTTGTTTTAGCGAACAAGAAGTGAGACGAAGTGGTGCCCGGAGGCAGCCCTAACGTGATGCACATTATCGCGTTCTCACATACTAATTAATTATACGCAGAATTTTAGAGTAATTAATTTGTGGGGAGTTTGGGATTGATTTTATGGTTTTGGTGTTATTTTTATATCTGGAATTCTAGGTAGTTTGTAAAGTCCAATTATTTAATGAACTGCTAAAGAGTTAATACCACATAAAAGTTTGTCGAAATTTGGTACTAAGTGTCCTTCTATAGGATTTTATTAGTGGGAACAAGTGTTTTGTGGCCTTTTTTGTGTTCGACGAATAAAGGCTGTATATTTATTTTGTTCTCTGAAGATTATAATAGCCATCATTTTTAGGAGATTCTTCTGATTATCTATTAAAAATATTCCTTCATCTACGCGTGGAGTCCTTCCAGAAGTCAAATATTATTTAAAATTGTTCCATCGAAAGATCGTTGAATTTAAATTCGATCCCAATCCCACCGGCCAATTGTCGAAAAGCCTCCAATGGAAATATTTGGGAAGGTAATCAATCATTTTTTGGAATGGTCCCTACTTAAGATCCCTAAAACTAAATTTCATCCAATACCACCAGCCGGAGATATGAAGTCATATATTTTTAGAAAGGGTACATATTCATAAACAGTTTAATCCCACCAGCATTCTGGTAAAAATCACACTTAGAATAACACCGCTGTTATTTAGCCTGATGGTTATTCGGCCTGATGACATGCGGCCTAAATGCTCGTTCCGTCTAATGGCTCGTTCTACCAAATTATGTTTGATGGAAGTCGGCCTGATGACATTCGGCCTAGTGGATTTTTCGATCTGATATCAGTAGGCCTGATGAGACTTCACCTGATGCCTTATGGCTCATTCGGCCAGATGGACTCGACCTATTGCCTCATTCGGACTAACTCACATTTGCCTGATGGAATTCGGCCTGATGACATTTGACAATAATGGCTCATTTGACCTAACTAACAGCTTGCCTGATGATATTCGATCTAATGGCTCATTCGACCTAACTCACAGCTGCATTATGGAATTCGGCTTAATGGCTCATTAGGCCTGATGACATTCGAAAAAATGGTTCATTTGGCATAATGGCTCGTTTGGCCGAATTAGGTCTGATTGCAGTCGGTATGATGACATTCGGCCTAGTGGCATTTTAGGTATGATATCCGTAGGCATAATTACATTTGGGCCAATGGATCATTCAGCCTGATGGCATTCGACCTAAGAATCCGTAATAGTGGACAGTAATCCGGAGGAGACCGTTCCTGGAAGGAAGAGCAGATGCAAGTTTCGCCTAACGATCAGCAATTGATTCCACCAAAAGAAGAGTTATTGGTCTTATCATAGATCTAAAGCTTTGCTGAGTATAGCGAGGAAACTAAAAATTAAAAATAAAGGACACTAGATAAAATACTCCTAATGTCATTCCAAATACCCAGATTTGACCACATAAAAAAAATCCAAATGAGGATTCCAGCTTTTAATAAATGGATTAATAATAAAACTATCTGTCTATTTCTGTCTCTCAAATTCTCCATAAAATGTTTGCTATTAGAATTCTACGTATCCATTATAAAATGGAATACTCCAAAAACCGAAATGGGGGGGGGGATTGTAGTGCGTGTGTGCGTAATATACTCTAAACTTTAAAATCGCTGTGCTCGTAAAAAGGTGAAAATGAGAAATTGTGTAAAGTTTCACACAAACACAGACAACACACAGCCTAATTATTCTAAGATGGCGGTGGATATATAGGTGACACTTAGTTTGTGCTGTAAAAACAAAACAATACAAGAAACAACAAAAATGGACGCTTGGACAAGACACAAAAGACACACACACACAGAATTGCGGGGCTGGCGTACCTTCTTCAGTTTCTCTGGCACAACTGGTTTTGGCGGCGACAACGGCTGCACCTGAATCTTCCCGCTGGTGGGGATCAGGGAGAGCTGTCGCATGATACTACTCGTCTGGTGTTGTTGTATGTACGTATAAGTGTGGTTATGTGACGGTATTTGTGGTTTTGTGTCATTTTAGTGTGGTTTTTTGAGGTTATGTGTTGTTTTTTGAGTAAATGTGTAGTTTTTAGAAGTTATGTTGTGTAATTGTAGTTTTGTATTGTTATTTGAGGTTATGTATTGTTTTCCGAGGATATGTATTGTTATTCGAGGTTATGTGTTTCGTATTTGAGGATATGCGTCAGTTTTGAGGTTATGTGTGTTTGAGTTCGTTTACGTAAATTAGTTGCACAGTCACAAGAGGTCATGCACCCGTGTGTTGTTGTTTTTTTTTTTTTGGTGTTAGATCGGTTGACGACGACGGAAATTATAGAAAATGTACAAATAAAGAAAATAAATTAGTATAATTTAAATTGGTTAATATTAGTAAATATATATGCTAGCGGATTGCGGCTTTGATGTGATACACTTTCTGAAATTGAAAAGGTGTTTTCTAATTATCTAAGAATTGCTTTCCCAAAATGTACAATAACGTTCGATTGCAAAACATATGCAATCCGGCTCGAAGGACCATAATGTGATGAATATCAATGTATTTGTCTTTAATAACCTAACGAACGTTACTTTGGCTCATTTCAAATCAACTCAAACGATTAAAGGCAAATGGATGGTCGAAGATAATTAAACTTTTACACAAACGTTATTGAGAAATCCGGCTCGAAGGACCAATTACATTTTGAAACTCGCACATTTTCAAATTCAAAGTCACCTTCAATTCTAGCTAGAAATTTGTATCACATCAATTGACGCACCCGTTTCTAGAAATATTTAAACATTCCTAACAATATTTATTAACCACAACAACAACACCAACAACATGCTTTCAAGTGAAATATAAAGACCTTAAAGTATACTGTACATACCTTGATCGAGGGTGGTCCACTGGAGTGTGAATCATGGTCGATCATTGTTGACGAATTCTCGTCCACAACGATCACCTCGTAGTCTCCGTCCTGTATTGTCCTCGAGCCTAGAATTGATAAACTAAAGTTAGTATATATCTTAGAGATGGGTAAACGTAATCAAAAAAAAAACTCTCTACAGTGTAAGATCAAAAAATTGCATGCAAATTAAGATAAAAACGAAAGGAAAAACGGGTTTCTGTGTGGGTGTTGTGCGAGCACAAATTGGTGTCCACTGGAAACAATAATGGTGAAAACTTAAAAAACGAAAACAGAAGATGATAATCATAACCGCGAGCGCAAAGAAATATGGTAAGGACACATACACACACTCTCGAAACTAACCATACATGAACTGCCCGACGCCAGGCGTATTCCTAAAGCGATAGTTATTCGGAGCACCGTTACTCTTAATAGTTCCGGCACCGCCACCGACGCGTACGTTATTGCCTGTAATTCCGTCACGACTATAGAAATTCGCACCACCATTTGTGGCGAAACCATTTGCATCCGCATAGCTGTTATTCGTTTGAGCGGAAGCGGCGGAAGACGACTGCTGATGGTTGCTATTGCCCAGTGCCGTCGAAGCAGCAGAACTATTGTGATGGTGGCTGTGGGACTGTGATAGGCTACTGTTGTTGGTGGCATTGTTGTTGTGATGGTGTAGGCTGTTGCTGGAGTTTTGTGACTGGTGATTGGGGTGCGAGCCGGGTAAGAATTGCGGGTACACGTGGTGAGACCATTGTGGGAAAAGTGGTCGAGCTGATGATGAGTCTATTTATGTACACACACACACACACACGCGGATGGGCGGACGTGGGGCGTGTGGGGGCAATGGCGCGACGAGACACGTTGGATATGAATATTAAGACAAAATCACGGGACGGGTTTTAGTTCCGAAAAGCAGCGTGTGGTTTGGTGGAGAATAGAGAAAATACGAGGGTTTAAATTTAGCGATAAGATTACATAGGTGGGTGAATATTATGTGGGTTGTTCGGTGGCTGTTTCGGCGTGCAAAGCTTTTTAATTTTTTTAATATATTTTTTACATATTCATATTTACAGAAGATAGTGCCTTTTTAATTTGTTTGGATCAAAACCCGCCCCCTACTAAATGATAGGTATGTAATTACCTATCATTTGAAACCAAACACTCCCCCCTCTAACCTCCCCTCTTTCCGTAAACGTGTTTTTTTTACACCCTCCCACTCCCTTAGGGTGGTCGACCGACACAAACCCTTCGACATGCTTGGATATACAGCAGTTAAGCCATATATTTTCCTGAGATTATGTCCCAGGCTGCCTGTGCATTAATCTCAGGATCGTCAGGTTATGTCACATGCCACTTGTGACTTAATCTCAGGTTTCTTCTGAGATTAAGTCTCTTGAGATTAATGCACAATCGACCTGTGAAATAATATCAGGATACTGAGATTATGTCCCACGAGACCTGTGTTATAATCTTAGGATCAAGAAGATCAGAGGCCGGCTGTGCATTAATCTCAAGAGACATAATCTCAGGATTCTGAAATTATGTCTGCTAAGATTATTAAACAGCGTCCTTTACCTATGTCTAAAAATTAGCTTAAATAGCTAGAAATTAGCTAATATAGCACACTTTTTGCTATAACAACCCTAAAAATGTTTCTAAAACAGCCTGAACTTTGCCGCAACAACAAAGTTTTGAAGTTGGCGCTAAATTAGGCTCTGACAGCCTAATATGTTCTATGAGTTTGCGACCCGTGCTACAAATCACGGCGTTACCAAAATATTGATAACTGATAGACTAGCTAAATAAGTCGGTATTGCAGATCAAAATTCGAACCCATTTTGATTGTATGACTTTTGCTGATATATAATATGGATGTTTTTTCGTCTCGGCCAAAAATAAAAATTTAAAGAAGAAGAATATAATAAATAATATGCCGGATGATGGGAAATGCGTTTATTATTATAATCTTATGTCGTGTGTTTCCTTTCGAATAATTATTTATTTATAAATCCTGAATCCGAGCACCGGTCTTTCAGATTTTACAATTTTGACAGCACTATA
>JAAAKO020025107.1:0-14248 GCA_010015015.2 Bolitophila cinerea
TAATATATACGTAACGCATGCGCGTTTACAATTATATAACTAAGTTGCACATCGGTCTATCTGCGTCGTTGGCGTCGGTGCGGTGAACTCCGTGTGTGTACTATACGACTACGACGGGTGGAATGTGCGCACATTAGAACTACGCTATTGTGAGTAGAATAATATTATAAAACACTAATAAATTCAGGGAATTATATTTTAATGAAAAGACGCGAAGCTTTGCAACGAGAGACCGTTCTGCGGGCCGGATATAATTGCAGCGTAATCGCGATGCGAAAACGGAAACGGATGGATGCAAGATTTGGAATAATAAATACACTCGTCCCGGCCACGCGATGATGAGTTTGCGGATGCGTTTCTGTGGGTTAATTAATTGCAATTATGTGGGTGGTATGTATAAGCGGATTTATTATATAATATTAAATATATTTTGTATATGTTCTATATGCATTTCTTTCTCTCTCTAATTTGTTACTATATGTATACATTTCTAAATTAATTTAGAAAACTCTCACAACCTTCTAATCTGAAAAATAGGAAAAAAATACCTTATTTCATATACAGAAACAAAATCCAGACACAACGCCGACGCGTCACCATCGGCGGAAGACTAATGTTGTATAGAGACCTAATATCCTTCATGAAAGCGCAATTTTATATTGTCGGTGAATAATACATCTAAATGCCACAATAATGATAGTGGATTGTGCTGTATGCTCCACTGTGTATATATATGTATGTTTTTGTATATGTACGAGTATATGTCTGTGTGCGACTACTACACACGGTGGTGACAATCTTTTCGAGAAAATCATGAAAAATCGACCGATTAATATTGTTCAAGAAAATTGAGCCAGAGAATGGGGTGTAAATGTGTTGAGCTGGTGTGTGTGTGTATATATATGTTTGTGAAGATGTTGGTGTCATATCAAATAAGAAAAACAGAAAACGACCGCCTTCACATTGCACACCCATATTTACTGCATGTGTTGTACATATATATATATATTTATATACAGAATATCCAAATAATTTCGCACAAATATAAACTCAAGTGTGTATATGATTTCCGCCAGAACGAGACGCGGAATTTTCTACATGGAGACAGATAAAAATGCTCGTATAGTGTCATTGTCACATGATTTATACGTCCCCGCAAACATGAAATTCATATAAATATGGATTGCTACAGATTTATATTTACTGCTAGCCTTGTCAGATTGCACATTTTTATTTGCGATTTTTACAGACTGGCGCATACGAATTTTCATGAAAATATGTTATTTTTATACGATTTAATATTATGGCCAATAATGTGATTATTTAATTTATTTGTATAAACAAAAAACGATTTAATTAAATCATCAAGTTCGCCCGCAAATAAAATTTCGCAAGCGCATCAAAACCCATAAATAAATGAAATATACATCAACGAAAAAAAAATGAATGCATATTCATTCATAAATAAATCAAAAACGTAATAAAATCTAGTAATTAAGCCATGCTGCTCCCGACGCGCACTGTATGCTCGAGTTGGCGCCTGTATTGGCCGAAAAAAAATCATCAAATAAAATAATGCAACAAAAAGGCTGCTGCGCGCAACCGCATCCCTCATTTTTATATGCAAGCGCATGCACACTAATTAAAAACATGCACATTCGATATTGAAAAAATGCACTGATTTGGAAATGAAATCTGCAAGTGAACAAAAATACGAGTGTTTTTTTATTGATATTATACAAATTGAATGTTGAACTATAAAGAAAACCAGAAAATTTACAAAAAAATAATAGCATTTTATTTGTTTATTCAAACTGAATTTGAATGACTTCCCGAAAGTGTGCTAGCACCCCACATATATATATATATATACAATGTTCATTTTCAAAAGCATAACCATACAAATAAAAATAAATAGACCGATTTTACGACAATTTTTACGACTGTGCCCTAAAAAATAGAGAGTATCGCTGATTTAAGGATGTATACACACTTGCAAATTTAAAAAAATACCAGAAACAATGGAATATATGTTATACTTGTACACACCGCTCCTGTTCTTCCCTTTGTTGTTGTGTTTGTGTGTGCCTGCTAGTCGTAACATCGTAAAAAGAGGAAGACCAACGAACCCCAATTGTGGCTATGATTTGTGTATGTATATGTATATTTGTTGTATTGGTACTATGAATATACCAAATTAAAAATCCCACAACGAAATGATCACGCGGTATGCGTTTATGATTTTTACGATGATTTTTAATTAAATAACGATAATCGAGATGCATTCATTTGGTTTTTGTTTGTGAATGTAATATATTTTTGATTTTATGCTTTTCAACGTTTGAGCATGGATGAGACAATAAGGAAACAGTCTCAAAGAGACAGGTCCAGTGCTCATATTAAATCGTTATTTTCCTTTTCTGTTTAATAGATATATAATTAATTGTGTTACAATTAAATACACAATTTGCTAGTATTACAACTTTTTTGCAACAAATCGAGGGTTTTTCTATTTTTCAGCATTTATAGTATTATTGCATATGGCCTCGATAAAACTGGAACATAAAAATCGTTGTATGAACAAGAACGCATAAGCTCGAACCATAATAATATATAACGATGTTCGCAATTGCATGCTCACAAATTGATGGGCATATAAAATATGATTGCGATACTATATAAATATATATACATATCCAGATGTATATAGCTAACTTAAGAAATTCAATAAATTCAAACGATTTTTGTGTTAAATGGTCGTATGTTTACGGACGAGTTTTATTGTTACGATTATTGTTTGACTTTTTCAGAAAATTATAGGTAAGTGTGTGCAGACACGTGCGTAATATATTTCACCCCTTCTCGTTATAATGTAGCCAGTGTTTTATCCATATTATACAAAACAATTTAGTATACAAACATACATATATACAAATTTTGATTGCTAAAAAATTGTGCGCATGCACATATGGAATTATAGTTTTTTCATATATAACATGCGAATGTATAGAATAATATTTTACCACTATATGATAAAATACACAAAAAGCAGGGCTGAACGGTACATTAAAACGTGATCACCCATCCGCTGGATATAACGCATACCTAGTTGGCCATGTGGCTATTATTTTGAGTACACACGAAAATGAACAGACATTTTCGATGTCAAACACCTACACAAACATTGGGTGCAGTTTGCTGGTTGTGTGCACTGTGCATTGTGTATAGAAGTATATAGATGGCACCACTATATATAGCGTACATATACCGTATTCAAACTGGGCTTTATAGTTTGTTTTCATAGCCTGCATAAACATTGTGTATTTTTTATGTATTATTTGACCTGTTGGTTTGTAAAATTGGAGCTTATTTGTATTAGGCTAACAAGTGAGCTTAAACAAAAAATATTGTACCAAAAAACATTGTTTTCACTCACAAAAAAATGGGATGTAAAGATAAATATAATTAAAATAAAAAAAATAAAAAATTATGCGTCCTCAAAAAAATGTTCTTTAAATTATTAAAATGTGTTCTAGTAAGAAATATTGTGCTCTAGAAAACAATTATTGTGCTCATATATAATTATATATTATAATGTTAGTAAAATTATAGAAATGATGATCCGTATACTTAAATAAGTTTCATTTTTACGCCTAATAATTACAATCGTTCTGTAACTTTTATTTAATGTACTCCAAGTACAGTAGAAAAGAATGTGCTTAATAATATATATTTATAGCACATTCTTTGAATATCAGAAAACATTTATAAGGGTTTAAATAAATCGTGCATTTGAAAATTGTGTGAAAAAAAAATTTACCTAACATTTATTATTTATTTTGGGCACAAAATTTTGTTTTGTGTGACAAAATTATTTTTTGCGCACGTTCTATTGTTAGCCATTTAATATTAAAACACGTTTTAGAATTTTTAAGAGAACAAAAAATGTATGATAGGATTTCTATAAAATATTAACGCAATTTTCATTCATAAATAATAAATATTACCAAAAAACACAAAAATGTGTGCTCAAATAAAAACAAAAGTGTGGGGCACTTATTATCATTATAACATAATGACATAATACATAAAAAACGAATTATCACAGCATTTTAAAACTCGCCACAATCTACAATTTATTTAAAGAAAAAAAACGAACTTTTTCATAAATATTTTTAAAATTTATAATTGAATTGAAAGCAATAAATGTATTATTTATACTCCTTCTAATTAATATAGAAAATCAATGAATTTGAACAAAATAAAACTATCTAGAATCATAGATTATAACCAGAGAAAACAATATATCTATATGATAAACATCATAAAACGATTATTAAAAATTATAATTGTTCTCAAAGCAAGAAGTATTATTTGTGAATATCATATTGTACTATTCAAATTTGTATACGAAGCCATACGCAAAAGGGTTTATGTTGTTTTGCTGACACAAACAAATACATATTATGTGAACATATATATTATATAAATTATTTATAGGGGATGGGCCAACAATATAATTATAGAAATAGGTGTGAAAAGCGCGTTTAAATACAAATGACATTGTACACGAAAATGCGGTAATTAAACGTTTTGACATTATGGTTTGACGTGCGTGCGTATGATTGCGTTATCGCATTCAGACGCAGGGCACCTTACGCGCCGACGTTCATAAATCATTTCACGGTAGAGCGCGCGTGGCTCTTCAAAAGTGTGTGTGTGTATGTCCTATAATAAATTGTGTTTGATAAATCCCAGACGATTTAATCATCATAACGGTGACCTTTTGTGGAGAAAATTTGTGAATGAGCATTTAAATTGATCCAAATACAAGAAAAATCTATTTAAAAATAAGCATGGTGTAAATTTTTGTTAAATCCAAACGCCATTCTCCTTTTTGCTATTCAATTCAAAAAAAATATATATTTCTATAATTTTATATTATATACATAGATGTGTATACAAACTCTATGTACTAACTTTGTTCGTGTATTTGTACAAAACTGTGCGCAAAATTACCCGGTTGTACGCAAGCTCTAAGAGCAAAAACTGGAAATCGCAATTTCATTTCCCGGAATGTTAAATTTATTCTGCCATGCACTATATATACGCATACACACATATATACACATTCGCTCGCGTATACGTAAAATACATAGTATACTCGTATAATACATAATATAAAATGCAATGCACTCAATCTAAATTGAGTTTGCACAAGATTCATATTGGAGAAAAGTCTTCGAACCCCATTCCCGCTTGTGCGAACTGAGTCGTCTGCACACATACATAAATAACGGCAGCACCCCCTTCTATGTCCACACCACCTTAAAAACCCCACTCATACACACACACACACACACACTTCGTACACAGGCGATACCTCAAGTGTTCTTGACTTTTGGTCTCCGCGATCCCCGCATGGACTTCGCAGCACGTCCCTGATGTGCGCCAAGCGCGGCTGGTTGCCCATCGGGCGAGAGCGGTTGTGCTCGCGCGTCCCCATACATAAATATATATTTGTATGTTTGTACGAGCATATTATACATACATACATATATATAAATACACTTCATATACCATGCAACCAACCGGACTTTTATGACTGTAAATAAAGTTTCCAAATAAATAATAAAATATTTTATGTTTTGTTGCTTCATTTTTGCCTTAATGCATTAATAATGTTGATTAAAAAAAATCTCTCATTGCTACTGCTCTCTTTCTCTCGTCGGCAAACGGGCGGAAATAAATTTTCTCGACATTTTATATATTTCCCGCGCATTTGATACATTTGCCGTGGAAAATGCTCATACACACATTTTATATATTTATTTATATATATGTTTATTTTGTGAGTGTATAAGTTTTCATCATACTACGCGCACGTTCGTCATCTTCAATTTATGCAAGTATGTATATATATATAAACCCTATAAATGCGAATGCGCGCTGCCCTCAATAAAAGCATTTCGTCTAGCGAGATGTAAATTAGTGAAAAATCACCCGGTGGCAGTGGCTGAGTATTTGTCCAAAAGAGCCTCTATCCTACGTAAGAATGATGTACTACAATTTAAAATTGTCACATTTAAAAATATTCTATTTAGAATGGTTTTAATTGCGAGCGCTACGCGATTCTCATGCGCGCCGCATATAAATTATTTGCAATTCTTTTCTTGGATTAACGGTATCCATCACAGCATCATCAACAAACCCCCACCAGCTCGTCGTTCCAAGTGAACGGGGTGTAAAAGCGCTCTCCGCCTTTATTTGAGCGAGCATATAAAAATGTAAAAAATGTATTCGAAATGAAAGAACGAAAATAAAATTAAAAACCGACAGGCAGCAAAAAAAAGAACTCGCGTGCGCGACTTTGTTATTAATGCGTCATTTCGAGCTGTTTAATTGAAACTATTAAAATGTTCGCAGGCAATTTTCTTTTTTCGGAATAAAGCTTCGTCATTTGTAACGCGCGCGCGTGCGCTTGCTTGCCTGAAATTCTTTAACGGCACAAATACGAGCGTAGAGATGAAAATAACGAGTTGCGTCGATAAATCAAATAATTACCGGAGCTTTTGTGAGAAAGCTCGTCCATATACGAGGCGTTTTTTTCACTTCTTTTGTTATTCACGGGCAGAGCATTTTTTTGTTGGTTTAGGAAAAAAGTGGTCCATTTTTTATAACAATGAACAAATATCGATTGTGAGTTAGTTTATAATGTTGTTGTTGGTTTAATTTTTCTACATGTATCTAGTATAACAACATTTTTGGAGTATATTACAAACCGTTATTTAAACTCCATAAACCCACACAGAACAATTCATTATTGAAACAAATGAATTACCCCATTCCCCATCGGCTGTAAAATTCAATGACACAACATAATAGCAGTAACAATTAACAGTGTTTGGCCCTTAAATCGTTGCAATAAAACACGCACGCACGCGCGGTACTCCACACCAAAAACACAGCACAAAGCTCAAAAAATTAATGTGTATTTTCGAAATAAAATTATTTGACATTTTAAATATGTTTATTTATTTATAAATTAATATTATTGCAATATAATGATATTTTCATTCCCCATTATTTGCATGTTTTTTTGCATGTTTGTTATTATGTTTATTTGTATACGTGGTGCATTTATTATTATATGCCCCAAAAAAACATATTGCTTGTGTGTATATTATTATGCTCATACTCATGTATTAAAATACATATTGTGCGTTTCGAGCACGACGACAAAACGCGGCGGCGGCGGCGGCGCGGCTTTGACATAATGTAAATTAAATCAAATAAATTACCGACATTATTTTAATGTTTTTGGCAGACTGAATTGATCAGTATTATGCGGAAGCACTCGGGCTCGAATGTCGAATATAGTGTGCCATTAAAGCGCGGCCTATAATGGAGAGCGAGCGCCTATGCGTATACATATTGCCATTTAATAAATGTGTGTATACATTTTTTTTTTTGGTTCTATTGCACGTTCCCTTCAAGGAAAAAATATTTTCTCATTATACGTAAATACAAAATGATTTGGTGTGCGGCGTCGGCGGCAAAGGAATGGGGTTAATGCCACCGCACACCGCGAATATAGGATAAGCATACGCAGTTTTTGTATGCGCGGTGATGCGACTCGTCGAGCGTATACATACACGACATGAAACGACACCCCAAGAAAATATACGCACGCACAGCCGCAGCTTTGATTTATCGCAGTATCGTAAACAAATGTTCGTTTCATTTCAATGATATATTGAGATTAAGAAAAGCGGGCATTAGCATATCTTGAGACATTAGTGCGAGTGGTTTTGAGTGATATTAAATGGATTGTAATTGCGCGCAGCATAAATATGATAAAGACACTTATTCCGTATACAGTATATACATACTCTTATGCACCACCATTGATAAATGCGATGTCTCTTCTAGGAAGTTTTTTTTATTCAATATAATCGCTCGTTTTTGCCCATTACCATATTTGCCTCATTCAAATCTGTGTGTGTGTGTTTTTTTCGTGCGTTGATTGAATTTTTGATCTACAAACGCAAAAAAGAAAATACGCTATTTGGAATCCCTGTGGAGCTTTACGCCTCGTTTTCCATGCCACGCGGGCTCATCTTCCGTATATATTCATTCTTAATAATTTACAATATTAGTAGGGCCATTTGAATTTCTTTCGCAGCCGTGTGCGTACAAATTAATCACCAATTTTAATTCCTTATTCGACAAAGTTTGCAGCGAGCGCGGAAAAGTGGCGTGTATATACACGTGTATAGCACAGAAGAAATTACGTATATATATATATATACTTATGTATACGTTCAAATCTGCGGGGGTGCGCGCTAGCCCTTGTTATATCGGTCTCATCGGTTGTAACCTGCGGCCATAAAATGTGATGGTGGATTTTTTTGTGTGTATGCATTCACTTTCGTACCGATATTATGTATTTGTTTGGCTCTAAGGTCGAGCGCACAAAAAAGGAAAGAGGAGGGGTAGACACGAAGCGAAGTGTTTAAGATTTTTTTCTGTTATACTTAATTTAAGAACGCGGCATGGAAGCAGGGCGGGGGTGGCAAAGACATCACATTTTCGACGCTTACACTTTGGGGAACGAGTATTCTTTTGTTTGTTCTTTTTTTCTCTCCTTCGAATTATTTATATCGAATCCTCAGGGAATTATTTGCATTTTAACTGTTGATGTAGTATAAATATAAATATATGTATGGGTGGGTAGAAGATTTTGCTGCCACTTTTTGTTTGGCTTCGCGCTTACGGCGCGTAATGAATTCGGGCATGGGCTCGCTTTTCATGGATTACCGCAGTGGTAAAATGCAACTATACAAACGTAGCTAGGTGTTTAAGTTAATTCAAGCGAAAAAAAACAAAGAAAGCTATATTTATTTTAAATTATTCGTGTCGCGGTTTGAAATTGCATATAAAGATGCTATTGATCGTAAATCTTAAAATGGGAAACCAGCGAAATGCTAAATTATTTTTTTTCTCAGCGGCGAGCTTTGTTTTCAGGCACATAGCCAAATGTCAGCGCACATGATCCTTTTCCGCACGATACAAATTGCGAATGGCGAATATTCCACTCAAAAGTCCAATTGAAGCCGCTTATAACATTTTCTGTCTGCACAGACATTATTTCAACAACAACAACTAAAAAGCACACTCGCATAGAAAAATACACAAAAATCTACCGGTTTTGATTCTCCTGTGGGACCATCTTCAGATTTGTGCTTAAAACATATATACCGACCTTTCTATATATTTATATACATACACAATATGTTCGTTCTCTGTAAATGTTTACATCCCATATTTATTCACGCTTATGTTTGTGAGTTTATTTTTCTGTTTCCATATTTGCTAAAGTATTTTAATTACGTATTCGCTAATCATTTATAAGCTTCGGCTTATGAGTCCCAAAAATATGTGTGTGTGTATTTTATACCACATTCAGAACGTATATGTATTATCTCTTAAAAGTTTCGCCTCATTTTTTATATACATATACAAGTATTGTTTTACTGATGCTTTGCCACAATGCTACATCGTAACTGTTTCATATAAATTTAAATATACGTTATTTTGGGTCTTTCAAAAAGAAATTCGCGTTCCGTGAATTGTTGGTCTGGGTATGCATTTTTTTTGAGCCACGCGGGCAAGTATCCAGGGAAATATTGATATTTGCTTAATGGTCTGCTTGTACTCTATAACAAATATACGTATAACAACGTTTGTACGGTTGGGAAAACAAATATTTTTGCTTGAGTTTCTCTGTTTGCATATACACACAAAAAAGTGCTGAGCTTTTACAAGCATGCACAATAAAACAATATGCATATTTTTCAAAGTTCAAAAAAATGTGTTTAAATTTAAAAATGAAAATTATTATAAATAACACATTGCCAAAGTCCACCTAAATTAAACGTGAGTGCGTTCACACCACTTTGTATAAATATATACCTCATTACTCCTGTGTATACAAATTAACCGGATCAGTTCGCATAAATTTCACTTCGTGTGCTTTACATCCGCCCCGGTCTATTCGCTCCGGTCTATGCGGTTGCAGTACGGTGGCAGCGCCATTGATCAATGCGATGTGTCGCCACCAAATTAATTGAACAAAGTGTTAAATCGGTATTCCATTCCATGAATTACACTTGATAATTTCGCGTGTGCGCGAGCTTTCGGCATCATGGAACGAAAACCCGTATTATACACGGTCGCGCAACGAAATAATATGGAAAACAAACCCCGTTGCTCTGATGTAGGAAAATAACGGTATTTCACTTCACTTCGCGCATATGTGTGCGTATTTGCAGTGTCCGTTTCTGCATGCTGCTTCCTGCGCCTGCATCTATACTATGGGTTTTTGTTCAAGTGCTTCGCTTTATATACAAAACATATACACACTGGATGTCTATTTGAATCGCAACATCGGGGGCAACAGTTAATAACCCATACACGATATTGTGCAATTATGGCATGTATACTGTATATGTATATGTATATATGCGTCCTGCGCCCTGCAATTCTCGTGTCGAAAAAGGGTGCAATGAAACACATTCCCATTCGCACGCATAAACGTGTATACAGTTAGACTGACACTTTTGGCGAAAACACATACACACACAAACCGCGTGCGGAGCTTGCGGAAAAGTGGCGGAACAGACATATACAGTGGGAATTGATAAAATGCCTGTGCCATATATTGACAAAAACCAGGGGCACCTCGACACGAAGCAGAAAAAAATGCAAACACAATTTCGTTTAATTCCAAGCGCAAACAACTCGTTTGTGGGGCGCGAGCAAACACACGTCAGGGGCAGCCCGCGTAACATCCCCCCAACCTTATGTGAACACCGTGTTGTACAAAAAGTGTAATGTGTGTGTATGTGTGTCTGTATCTGTAATATATATAATATACGTATGTGTGTGTGTATATGTGTGTTTGCGCGGTGGTGCGGTTTGTGATTGTGGTGTTGCGGACCAATAAATCACCCCATCTGCGTTTAATGTGCGCTCTTGGAGCGCCAGTACACCGAAACCCAGTAATTGAATTTCGATTACTCCGAAGATATTTCGGAACGATTTATTTAAATTGTGTGCTAAGCTGGTACTGCTGTTGCCACACACAAGGTTGGTGCTCGTAATTCCAAGATGAATTATTGAATATTTATTGTAATTGCGGGCCATAGAATTAAACGCAGCGTTAAATCGAACATCCGTATATACATATAATATCAAATCGCGTATTATATACGATGTTTTTGATAAATCACCAATTATTATAATTATATAATTTTAAGAAGAATAAATAAATATAAAACAAACAATACATCTTCAATATACCTGCGGGGCAGAAAAGCATGTTGAATTTGTATAAACCCCGCACCGATAAATGTCATGTCCTCGAATACGAGCGCACCTCTGGAAAATCTCCATCGAGTTTTTCATTTTGTTCTTAAAATATGCATAAACACTGCCACCACCCGCAAAACATCAGGAAAAGCCGAAAGAAAAAACAAATTATGAATAAATAATAATGCTGCGCTATATATATATACAATATATATATCCATACATTTTTTGTATGTATGTATAAAAATTCCAGTTCTTTAGCAAGAGCGCGCGCTCGAATTGTCCTTCCGGCGCAATGGGAACAGACATTTAATTTCAGGTTAATAGGTATTTTTTAAAGATACAAATATATATTATATATACATACATGTATATTGTATATTTTGCACGCGCATATTTTCTTCCCGCGCTCATCCAGAACACTTCACTGTATGTAGTACACCTACATTTATAGCATATATATATATGTATTTTATATAAATATGTATATATTATATGCAGCATATAACGCTGGAATGTATTTGCGATTTTTAATGATAAGAAAACATAATAAGCGAACACAAATTGGAATTTTCTTGTTGCGTTGGTGTGCGTTGTTGTGAGCGCTCGCTTGCTTTTCTCTCGTATATTTTTTTAATAATAAGTACAAATATTAGCAAATGAGAGAATTTGTGCATTTTTTTGTCTGTGTATTATTATCTTTTCGCAAGCCCTCGTACAGGTATAGCTCGAAGGGATTTTTATATTATTTTGTGGAGCTTTGTAATGATAAGCGTCGCGTTGGCGAGAGAAAAATATGAATATCGCAGAGAGGGTGGAGCTTGTGCATCGTGAAGCCTTTTCTTATATTTCTATAAGCGGTAATATATGTATAGATGCCATCTGAGGTCTGACCACCATGATGGTCATTTGCCAGAAATTGGTTGAAAGATTATCAATCTTAAAGTGGATCTTCAATGACCCGGACATTGCTGTCGCGGTTGGTAAAGGCGTGATGTTGTTTAAAAGAAAATTCATAAATAATCAAACGGCTTTATGCAATATTATGTTTAATGCTGAAAGGCAGCTCATAATTTATTTTCTTTTAATTTGACCAACATAAAAGATGGTTTTCGCATAGACCACTGGTGTGCAAAAAAACAACAACAACAAAAATACGTTTTTGTGCCAAATAAAACTGTTACAATAATGGTTGAAATCCCATATTTTAGAAATCCCGAGTCTCCATATTTACAAAATAATAATAAAAACAATAAGTTATAAATTGGTGATTTGCAAGAAAGGATTTAATAATACGGCAGTTTAGACCAATCTACAAGACAAAACCTAAAATAAGCTTAAACCAAAAGCGTCAACAAAAAGCTCGTGTCAAATCATTTAGGACAATAAAACAAAACACGATTTTGTGCCTAAATTATTTGAAATTAGTTTTTTGGCTATACACAATCTAATTTCAAAAGCATGTAGGCACAAAATAGAGAAAATTTACTACATGTAAACGTAAAAGCTCAAAAGACACACATAAAAATTCTAGCAGTGTAATTAATGATGATAATGGTTAAACGGATAATGCCATTAGCATATATAGAGTCAAAATACTGAGCATGTGTAAATAACATTTTTTTGTATTAAGTGTTTTTTTATTGACAACGTGTTTGGACAATTTAATATTATTTGTAACAAAAAGGTATTCATTTTTCTTAAATTTCTGGGCACAATATTTTTATAATAGGCACAATTTAGTTAAACCTATTTAAATTAACCTAAAATTTTAGAAATACTATGTTCGATCAAAATGAAACGACAATATATTTTATGCTTTAGCGGAAAGAAATAAAATTTACAAGAATATCTGATAAATTATATAATATTTCTTAGATGTATTATTATGTTTTCTGCAAATACCTTGAATTTACGTATGTTTGTATTATATTTTATTTACGAGAAACAACATCAAATAAAAACTATTTATATTATGTCTTGTGATAAACATAATATATTTGGTACATACATAATTATGCTTGTGTTCATTATGTGCTTGCTAGATATAATATTTTTTCTTTGTATTAGACAACGACATTTGTTTTAAATTTCATCCAAATTCGTTTTTATTTTTTTATAATTTATATATTTTTTTCCTAAAATAAATAAAATTATTTTTTGTTATTCTTTCTGACCGAAAAGCGCAAGAAATCATGCGTGTTTTCGGTTACAGAAAAACTACTTTACAGTTTTTGTGTTAAAAAAGGAAAATGTCAATATTTTTATATTTTAATATAGCTGGTGCACCTGCTATTGGCCATATATCCGCAAAAAACTAATTTCATATTAACTATTTTAATACTTACACTTACAATTGCGCCTAATCTGTAAACCAGACATCTCATCCCCCTGGAACACAACTATATCAAATAATATACCCTATGTGGACGTTTTGATATACAAGCAATATTTAATGAAAATTCTTGTTGTTCATTAATATTCCATTAAGTACCTATATTTGGTGGAAGACGCTTTCTTGGTCTTGTGTTCACTGGAACTTTATAGGCCTGTTAAAATGGTACAATTTTCACAGTGTTCCCGGGAAAACTTTCGTAAACACAATGCATACAACACACTATATATAAATACGTGCGCAGGCCGTTTGAAACACCGCAAGACGCGACGCAACGGTATGAAATGCAAATTGTTCCCGACGTATATATATACTCGTACGGTTGTTCTCCAGGGTTGGGGGTCAAGAATGATGCGAAATAGTTAGAGTCTTGTTGAGCGGCACACACATAACAGCAAAACACATAAGATTAAGGAACATTTCGCACATGGGCACATGTAATTATTGCTGGAAAAGTTGCACAATTTAATGGCGATATAT
>JAAAKO020025118.1:0-14247 GCA_010015015.2 Bolitophila cinerea
GTCGCACCTGATTTTCTTCAATTATTGAGATAGAATTTATCTTTTTGTTGATAAAATAAAAACTGCTGACTTCTATTTTATTCACTTTTTTTTTTTGTTTTTTTATTTTAACTATAAATTATACATATGTATACACGTTTAGGCACAATTCTAACTATTTATATATATATATAAAAGAATATTTCTTGATTTAAATTTTAAATACACATTTTATGCAATAACTATTTTCTGTCAAAAGGATCCGACCATACTTTCATATCTGTTGATAATAAATAAATTGTTATTGTTTTTTTAAATTATGAAATTTACTTTATAGGGCAGGTCTCAGTTAATCTATTTTCCGTTTTGAATTAGACATTTTACTAGGTTAAATTAGTCATTAATTCACCTTTATGTATAATCTACATTTTCATCCCAAAAACTTTATTTAAATAAACTTTTTACTAAATACATGTACAAATTTAGCTGGCATGTTTATGTGTACTAATATTTTGTTGAATTTATTTTCTTATGATTTTAAAAACTACATTTTATTGTATAAATGCAATATAAATTTTGCCATAATATTTTTTTGGAAGGTTTCCCCGATGACGATAAAGCATTTTAAAGTTAAAAATACAATTTAAATATTTAAAAAACTATAGAGAAAATCTATACTTTTTAAAGGTATTGTCTGTTTTTTTTTTGAGAAGACACTAAAGAAAACTACAGCCAATAATACTCTGTTTTCAAAAAGAAAACGAAATAAAATCAAAAACTTTCAATTGAGTTTGCCCATAAAGTGATATTTGCCTCTAACTTACTTCCTGGTTGAATTTCAGCCTGATTGACACCTGCTCTGGACCTTTTCTGGATGTTTTCTGAAACACGGCAAAGGTATAAATTCTGAATAAATATTTTGACTTGAATAATAAAATGAAAATTCAATCGCAGCTCCAGGATTAGACAGGCTAAGTTAAGTACAATAAAAAATAATGCAAAACTTACTGTAGTAATTTGGATCGATCATTGGTTGAATAATGATTGGATACAGTGCTGCTCCAGTTATTCCGACAATGGTGCCCACGAATGCAACATACCGCCAGCCCTTTAAAACTGCCATTTCGTATTTTATTTGTTTTTACCTTTTTAATTATTTAATATAAGATTTAAAATAGTATTTGGTGAAGTTTGTATAATTTCATGCTTTGACTTGACAATTGACGTTTGCCTCTATTTTCATTTTGATGACCACAACGCCATCTTCATAAATGTTTAAAACTAATTGACAATTCACAATAGTGTTATTTATGTTTTGTAATTAATTAATTCGAGTCTTTAAAAATATAATTATACGTTTAATATTGACTAGTATTTTATGCGTAAAGGAAGAAAATTTAAAATATTATGAAACATTCAAGTTTGCGAGATAAATTTAAAATATAAAATGCGGATTGCAGAAACATAGAACCCAGTAAACAACCATTTTTGATTAGAGAAAAAAATGTTTACTGGGTCCAAGTTTCTGCAATTTGCCCACAGCGCTCTCGTGACGTTTCATACTTAAAACTTAAGTGAACCCTCAAAGTGAAATCTTCTTAAAAAGTGCTCATTTTGAGTTCGACCCAAAGTCCAGGTACAACGCGCGCGCACCAGTCGAGCCGGAGAAATTAGTTTTGTGTTTATTTTTCTAAAAGTTCTACATTTTTTGCACGTTTTCTCTCGAATATTCATCCGACACTACAATGGCAGCGTACCTAGCAAAGTTTTCCCCGATTTTGCACTCTAACCTGTCGCAAAATGGTGAGTAAGATTCTGTAACTGGTTCCTCTTCACTTTTGATGTTCAATATATTGTAATTATATGCAATTTGATCAGCCGATCTATGGTTGTGATGCGCTTAGCCAATCTCTCGTTCAAAGCTTTTTATCCTTAATATAATTTTCTCTAATTCTGGATTTGTGTTTTGCACGCTAAAGTCATACTTGAATTTTTGCGTACAAAGTCCAAATTCCACGATTACGTCGGCAATTGAGTAGAGTTCATAAACACGGTGCCTAGATAGCTCAATACAAAACAACCTTTACTGATTATTTTCCAATCTCTCACCACAAAAGCATCAAACACTAATACATATGTTTAAAACAATAACAAAATCTATAAATATTTTAGCTTTCCGATGCATTTCTACCAGCCCGGCAGTGCACAAGAAAAACACCGTTGCCGACAAGACTGGAAAAAACATCGTACTGGTCGATGGTGTACGTACACCTTTCCTCATGTCTGGCACAGACTACAACAAACTGATGCCCCACGATTTGGCTCGTCATTCGCTTTTGTAAGTCCTTTTTGTGGTAACCATAAACAAAAATGAGATTACATTTTCATTGTATACTTTTTAGGAGCCTGTTGAAGAAGACCAACGTTGACAAGGAGCTAATTGATTACATTGTTTATGGCAATGTCATTCAGGAGGTCAAGACCTCAAACATTGCCCGTGAGGCCGCACTTAGTGCTGGTTTTAGTAATAAGACACCTGCACATACAGTGACTATGGCTTGCATTAGCTCAAATCAGGCAATCACCACTGGAATCGGTCTTATTGCGACAGGAACCTACGACATTGTAGTGGCCGGTGGCGCTGAGTTCATGTCGGACGTTCCAATTCGTCACAGTCGCAAAATGCGCGCATTAATGTTGAGAGCCAACAAGGCCAAGACTGTTGGTCAGAAATTGTCGTTGTTGTCCACCATCCGTCCAGATTTCTTAATTCCAGAAGTAAATACATTAAGAAAAACTAAAGAAACGATATTTTAAATTTGGTCGTGGTTTTTAGTTGCCAGCCGTCGCTGAGTTCTCTTCCGGTGAGACCATGGGACACTCGGCTGATCGTCTTTCGGCTGCGTTCAAGGTGTCGCGTCAGGAGCAGGACGATTATGCCCAGAGATCGCATCAGTTAGCTTATGATGCCCAAGAAAAGGGATACTTCACTGATTTGGTGCCTTACAAAGGTATTTGAAGCGTACAGAAAAATATTTTATAAATATCTAAATTCTAAATGTATATTTTTAGTCACTGGCGTCGACAAGACCGTTGTTAAAGACAACGGTATCCGTGTCTCAACCAAGGAACAACTGGCCAAATTGAAGCCTGCTTTTATTAAACCTCACGGCACAATCACCGCTGCCAATGCTTCGTTCTTGGTTAGTTATCAAAACACAAATATTAGAAAACAAATTATAATAAAACTCGTGATATTTTCTTTTACATAGACTGACGGAGCTTCTGCCTGTATGATCATGACTGAGGCCAAGGCCAAGGAACTTGGTCTTAAGCCAAAGGCATACTTGCGCGACTTCTTGTATGTGTCGCAAGACCCCATTGACCAATTGTTGCTTGGACCCGCGTACGGAATTCCCAAAATTCTTCAGAAGGCCGGTCTGCAAATGAGCGACGTTGACTCTTGGGAAATTCACGAAGCTTTTGCTGTAAGTATAATTTGCAATGCTCGTTTTTACGAATCTGTTTTGAATGTCTCGTTTTGTTTTTTATCAGGGACAAATTGTATCTAACATCAAAGCTCTGGACTCAGACTGGTTCTGCAAGACTTACTTGGGCTTGAACGGAAAATTCGGATCACCCGACATGAGCAAGTGGAACAACTGGGGAGGATCTCTGTCGATTGGTCATCCGTTCGCAGCTACCGGCGTGCGTCTGGCTATGCATACGGTATTTACACATAAAGTTTCTTTAAATTTATAGCACTCGCTAATTTAATATTTTTATTCTTATAGGCTAACCGTTTGGTACGCGAGAACGGACACATTGGAGTTATTGCTGCGTGCGCTGCCGGTGGCCAGGGTGTTGCTATGGTGCTCGAGAGGCATCCCGATGCCACTCCTAACTAAATTGATGAATGTGTGTGTGTGTTTGTTATTGTTGTCTTTGTAATTAATTAAGCTAGAAACAGTGTAATTATACAAACATATTTTTTAATCAGCAAACACAACAAAATCTTCTGTAATTTTATACTATTAATTATACATTATATTTTCGCCTCTAATTATAATTGTAACAGAAAATTGTTATTTTCTATATAAAATATGAAAGATTTATCAGAGATGAATTTTTGCTTTTTACTGATTTTTATTTTTATTTTATGACTAAATATCGGTATACTTTTTGTGTAATATTCGATAATTTTATTTTAGATCCAAGATAATATTACAAGATCACACACACTTTTTTTATTTTTCAGTTAAATTTTTATTTTTACGATGCGCTAAAACAGGGCTTAATCGGTACACGCGATCGTACGATATTTTCGCAAAGCTACACCCGCACAGGAATCCCACTACAAAATGTCAAACCGAATGACATTGGAATTGAACCTATTTGACATTTCAATTCCATCTTCTCGTTGACGTCGACCCATTGACGTATAATCTCATAAAAATCTTCCACCGTGTGTTCGTGTGCCGTGTGTCCGTTCCTTTGTCGTGTTAACAGTCCCATCCACAATCCTAGCCACCATGTTATCCAACTGCGTGAAGAGGCTTGCCCAGCGAACGCTGTTGGGAAACTCGGTACGTAACAAATGGTATTTCTGAGTGAAGCGCGCACGGCGCCACACTGGAAATATGATGTACGAAAATCAATAACGCGATTTGCACGATTGCATAACACCGTATATATAATATAATAAATAATATGTACTTTCAAAGATCCTTGTGTCCTTAACGGTATTTCTTGTAGTTGAATAATAGCGTGAGCGTGTGCATGATGTCGTCTCGAGCCAGCGTGCTCGGGTCCTTTTTCGGGGTGCTCAAAAACAAACCAAACGCCGACATAATATCTGAGGTACACACACATACAGACACATACATTTTAAATGTTGCACACGTTATCATTATTATTTAGTTTTTTTTTTGTGTTGAAAAACTCGCGATCTGTGCTAATCGCTTGCTTGGCAAAGATCCGTGCGTTTTTTATGTGTGTTGGTCTCAAATCAGCCAATTGCGTGCACTATAGTAATGCATAATCAGATTTGGAATATTTTATCCGTGAACTAAATGACCTTTACGTTTGATTACAGGGAACCTCAGCGCCTGCGGCTTTATCCAGCAACTCGTTCGCCACAGAGGTCTCATTCGAGACAAGGGTTAGTATCAGAATGACCGTTTTTCTTTTATTTACCAAAAAAATCTAACGAAATCTATCTCAGGATTACAAACTGCACAATCTCACCACCGGTCCATCGACTAGCGTCACACTCACAAAGGAAGATGCTCTGCGCTACTACGAGGAGATGTTCACGATTCGTCGCCTGGAAACATCAGCAGGCAGTTTGTACAAGGATAAGATCATCCGTGGCTTCTGTCACTTGTACTCTGGTCAAGAGGCATGCGCCGTCGGCATGAAGGCAGCGATGCGTTCAGACGACAGTGTGATCACTGCTTATCGTTGTCACGGCTGGAGTTATCTTCTTGGCGTTCCAATTGCCCAAGTTCTCGGAGAGCTAACTGGTCGCGAGACTGGATGCTCCCGGGGCAAGGGTGGTTCTATGCACATGTACGGCAAGAACTTTTACGGTGGTAACGGTATTGTTGGCGCACAGGTGCCACTTGGTGTAGGCATTGCGCTGGCCGCAAAGTACCAAGAGAAAAAGGCCGTATGCATTTCGCTGTATGGTGACGGAGCCGCCAATCAGGGACAGGTTTTCGAAGTCTACAACATGGCTAAGCTATGGAACATTCCGTGCATCTTTGTGTGCGAAAATAACGGTAAGCAAATATATGCTTAAAATGATTGTCATGCGATGATTTTTTTTTTAATTAAG
Source organism: Bolitophila cinerea (assembly GCA_010015015.2). Taxonomy (NCBI): domain Eukaryota; kingdom Metazoa; phylum Arthropoda; class Insecta; order Diptera; family Mycetophilidae; genus Bolitophila; species Bolitophila cinerea. Next base: position 5,819 of record JAAAKO020025118.1, read on the forward strand.
GTTATGGCATGGGAACCAGTGCAGAGCGTGCATCTGCCAGCGTGGATTATTATAAGCGCGGTGACTACGTTCCCGGCATTTGGGTCGATGGTATGGATGTTTTGGCCGTTCGTGAGGCTACACGATTCGCCATGGACCATTGCGATTCCGGCAAGGGACCTATTGTCCTTGAAACTGCCACCTACAGGTTTGTCATATTTTTGTATGTGTTTTTAAAATTAATTATATTTTTTTGGTAATTTGTACAGATACTCTGGACATTCCATGTCTGATCCCGGCACCAGCTACCGATCTCGTGATGAGATTCAAGAAGTCCGTCAAACCCGTGATCCCATCACATCGCTGCGCGAGAAGATTGTCTCCAACAATTTGGCCACTGCCGAAGAACTTAAGGTGAGTTATAAAGTGTTTTTTCTCTTTTAAAAATGACCTTATAAATATTTACAGGCAATGGAAGTGAGCATCCGAAACAATGTTGATGAGGCCATGAAGAAGGCCAAGCTTGACAAAGAAATCTCTGTGGCTGAGCTGACAGCTGACATCTACGCGAACCCTACAAATAACGAAGCGATCCGAAACATTTTGCCAAACAATCCCCTGAAACACATTACCGTTGGCAAAGCGGTTAACATTTAAATGATTGGCTACATTTTGTGTCCTGCATTTAGTTGAGTTCAAAGACCACTTTTACTACCACCACCAGCCACACCCACACAATCAAAGTCAGGGCGATCCGCAATCGGACGTATATAGTTCTAGGCATTTATGCTAAAGCGGCGAAAACCTATGCAAGATTATTTATTTTTTTTATGTATATTTGTATTTATGAGTTCAGTTACGATGTTTTTTCTATAATAATCGGTTGGGAATTAAATGTACATAATAAATATTGAAAAATCATAGAAATGAAAGTGTTTTTATTCTTTGTGGACAGCACAGAAGCGCTGGATTGTCTGGTCAATTGACAAACTTGTCCAATAAAGTTAAGCATTATAAATATTGTACTATTTTTGTGTGTTTACCACATATATTCATAGAATTTCAGCTTTACTCTAAAAACAATATTTTTGTACATGATTCAAAACAGTCATTATTGGTTAGCTTTGTATAGATTAAAACTTATGTAATATAAATATTATGTAAGTCTCATACTAGAAAACATGTTTTAACCAAAAGCCATTTACACATTTTTTTCAAAATCTATATGATTGAATGAATTGGGATTTTTATGTTTATACACAACATGATTTTGACTACAGGCGTTTTTAATAATCATTTGTACAATTTCTACATAATTTAACTGTGCGCGTTTCTATGAAACACAATTTTGGTACTACACATGCAGCAGTAACAGAACAAAATAACACGAAATTGACTGCAGATGCTGGCTGCCTGGGCTGCTCATCATATCGTTTTATTCAGATCTGAAATGGGAGTAAGATAAATATTATAAATATAAATATTTTCAGTTTAGCAGAACATACCAATCGAAGGTAACCTTAGGCCATCCTCATCATCTAGCGTCACGCTGTACGATTTATCGCGGAACGTGTACTCAATCTTAAGTTGTTTCTCCTCACCGACGCAGGGATCATAAAATCCCGGTAGCTCACACTAGAAACAAAAACAAAATTACAAATGCAATAACAAAAAAGTATCAATTTTTATTTTTACCTTGCTGTATTCCTGCAATTTGAGTGTACCGTCCCGGACTAGACATTGTAGTGGCACCAGCACGTCAATGACATGCGGACCCATATCATTGTCTGACACGTTTGGCGGTGCACTTGCGTCGATTTCAAAGCACCCATATTTTGCGCTGATGATCAAAAGACCTTTTCGCTTTCCTTCATCGTTGCAGATACGTTGAAACTGCGCTGACATCAGTTCCACGGCAGCTTCTGCCTCTTTTTTCTTCTCAATGATCCTGACGAATTTTAAAAGTAATTAAAAATGTTATTAAAAATTAATCTGCAACGCGTACCTCTGCTTATTTGACTCCTTGATCTTGTCGGACTCACGTTTTTTCTCCTCGGCATTCATTGGCTCAATAATGGTTTTTTTCACCAAGAACCACACTAACAATGGCGTCACGGTGGCATAAAATACTGCTGCCGGAACGATTTCCTCGCTCAGGTGTATTGGAAATATATACGATTGCGAAGATCGGATAAGTCTGAATTATAAAAAACAATTATTTTGATAAATATATACAATAATTCGAATTAGGGTACTTAAGCTTGAGCATAACTCCAGTTGGAACGCCCACCGAAACCGAGGCATAAACTTGACTGTACTTTGAGACCTTCTTCTCGGCACCGTACTCGGCAATGAATCCGAACGTGCCAACTCTGCAAACAAGACAAAAACCGCACAACATGTACCACCTGTCTGTATAACTTTATCGCATACGATGAACCTACTTGGCAGCCAGTTTTAGTTTTAGTTCATGCTCGACTAACTTTCGAGTGTAGCTAGCCGATAGAAAACAGTGCGGAATACCAAACGAACACGTCAGCAACATGTGTTGCGTTTCAGTGTTGTGCTCCACTGACGTCGTCATTGAAGAATTCATGCCTGCATTGTAGGTAAGGTATCCAACAGTGTGTTTGCCTAGTTGCATTCCCAATGCTAAAAAAACACAGAAACAAATATTATTTCAATATTTTACGTAACCTAAAATTATTTGACTCACTTCCAGCCAAGCCTGGGATAATGCCATTCTGTCGAAAGTTCATTGTAGCACCACCGTTACAGAACACCTTATTGGACAGAGTACGCTGTCCCTTCACGCCAATTACGGTTCCGTTACCAGCTCCAAGGTCTAGCGCAAGCCATCCTTTGTTAACCAAACGTCTGCCAGAAATCATAAATCCACCGCTACCGACTCCGTTCTGTGACGATAAACTACCGGACATTGTTATTGTGTCTCTGGTCGTAAGCGGTGCTTCGATCGACTGTGAGATCGACATTCCGGACACTTCCACAGTAGGAAGACCGGGTTCGCTAGAAAAACGAGTGTTATTCAAGTTATTAATTATCACTTGAATAATGTCGCAAAAATGTGTCTCTCACTCAAACTCTTCATCGTATGCATCAAAGATTTCGGTGGCGTTAACATTGACTGTTATGTTACCCTTTGGGTTGGTGCGCTGCTGTAGCCTCCGTTCTGCACGTTCACGTTCCAGCTGTTCGTACTCTTCACGGATCTCGGCCGGCCTCCGAGTACGGTGAACAATCTCCCAGCCTTCGGTTTGAAGACCTTGCACACCTAACGAATCGTAAATGACCCGTTTCAGTGGATCCGAAAGGACCTCATAAGCGCGCTTCGTGCGATTGAACAACAGCTCCGCTTTCTGTTTGTGCTGTACGTCAACATGCTTGTCCGGATGATAGGTGCGACTCAGGTTCTGGTAGGCTTTGTGAATCTCTTCCGGTGTAGCCTTTGAAATACATTAAAATATACTAATCAGGACATTTTATAGGGTAAATATCAAATCTTGACAGACATAAACTAGGTTATGTTGACCCGGGTCCATGATCGTGCGGAGACAGTAATTAACTAACCTGTCGCGATAAATTCAGGAACGCATAGTAGTTGTCTTCGGTGCCATTCTGTTGGAATCCGTCTTCGGAATCGTCTTCCATGATCGCAAGTTATACTTGTTATTTTTTTTCGAACGAAATTTTTACACTGATTTTGAAATGAAATGATAGATAGGATGACAGTTTTTTGACAATTAGTTTTGTTGTTGTATTTTGTGTGCAGCGGTTGGTGGTTGCAAATTAAATTAGCCCATTCGATTTGTAAGTATTTTTTGATGACTAGTTAAATATATCATGATGAAACTTCGCGAAAAAGTCGAGGAAAAAGTATCGAAATAATATTATTAAATTAGGAAAAAGTGCAGTTTAGAATTTAGGACGAAAGTCAAGTTTAGAATTCAGAACCTGAGGAATTTTTCTTCCCCATCCCTCTCAACAGGGTGTAACCCCAACCCAGAATATCATAATATGGTTTCTAGAAAATGAACCCCTTCGGGTTGGAAGGGGTTCAAAGATTTGGCAAAAATAAAGAAAAAAATATTTCGGAGCGTCCTGGAAAGTGTGCTAAGTGCGTTGGTTTCATATAATTTGCAATAGAGGGATGAGGAAAGAGGGGGGGTGGCGAAAAAACGGATGCGATTATTTTGTAAAAGGCCAAATCAAAACAGCCATTTAGTTTTTAGGGCCGTGGACACGGCTTATCATGTTTTTAGGCCATTTGAACCTTAGTTCGTGGTCGGCTGACTCAAACAAAATTTAACCACATCAAGCAAATGTATAAAGAGGGTCTAGGCGCTTTCACCGTAAGCACCTTTCACCGCGAGCACTTTTCACCGCAGCACATTTCACTGCGCACCTTTCACCGCAAGCATCTTTCACAGCGAGCACTTTTCACAATGTACTGTGCTAAATACATAAAAAAGAGTTGCGCGCGCAAGCGCGGGCGGATTCTATTTCATCAGTATTTTTGCTTGTTTTTTGCTTGTTTTTTTGCTTAGACACTCTCTAATTGCTCGCGGTGAATGGAGCTCGCGGTGAAAGGAGCTTGCGGTGAAAGGTGCTTGCGGTGCAGGGTGCGCGGTGAACTTGGTCTGCGGTGAATATGGTCGCAATGAAAGGTGCGCGGTGAAGTCGCCGGTTCCCGTATAAAGAATATATGCATTTTGGCAATGGGGGTGTACGGCCCAAAAAAATATGGGCTGTATAGATTTTACATTTTGGAAAAATGGCCTCATTTCTTTTGTTTTCCCTCTCCCCCCACCCCTCCCTCTCCTCTCTCTTTATCAAATTGTATGAAATATGACGTTTTTCAATATCTCCATTCTGTTTAATTTCGTATGATTCAGCCGGGCAGCCTATTTCCGCAAAAACTTTAGGGCTGTATACGTTAGGTATTTACAAAAAATGTTAATATATTTTTTTACTTTTTATCCTTCCCCCTCTCCTCTATTCTCTATATCAAATTGTATACCCGTAAAAAGAAACAGCTTTTTCGATAATTTGCACGCAGAGGCAGACGTGCACACTGTCGAAAACACCAAAACAAAAACTGCACGTGTTTGCGTGCAGTTTACGTGCAAATTTTGCACTCAAACTGCACCTCACGCTTCCGTGAAAACGTTGCACGTAATTTGCACGTAAACTGCAGGCAAGCTGCCCCTCAACCCTGAATGCAGTTTGCGTACAGACCTGGCACAAGAACTGCACCGTGTTTGCGTGCAGATTACGTGCAAAGTTTGCACTCAAACTGCATCTCACGCTTAACTGCAAACTTTGCACTTAATTTGCACGTAATCTTTGATGCCCCTCAACCCTGCGTGCAGTTCGCGTGCAGTCCTTGCACGAGAACTGCACTGTGTGCGTGCAGATTATGTACAAACTCTGCAATCTGCACCTTATTCTTGCGTTTGCACGTAAACTGCACGCAAACTGCACGTGCAAACATTGCGTGCTTTTTTTAAATCTGCCCTGCGTGCATAAAAAAAGTATTTTTTATAAAAAAAAGTTCATTCATGTTTTTATAGTAGCAGGACCATAAAAAATAGGAGTTCTTCTTAAATAACTGTTCGATGATGTGTATGTGTTTATTCCGTGAAGATCGTTGTGAGTATCTGGTAAATCTCTGGCGAATTATAAGGTCGTTTTTTATTATTTGTAATTCATATAGAGTTACGTCGTCCGTCTTCGTCGCATCGCTTGTGTTTGTTTCTTGTGAAAAAATAAAATGCTCAGCGATTTGAGTTATGAGCAGTGAAACGGAAAATTATACAAGCGTGCAAACTACATAAAAAACATATTTTGAATACATTCAATCTATGGTAGCCACAATTCATCGAAAAACAATTCATCGAATGGACAGTTCATCGAATGTTCAATTCGTCGAAACACAATTTTTCGAATGGACAGATTCATCGAACGGACAATTGATCGAATGGATAATTGATCGAAAGGACAATCGATCAAACGGACAATTTATCGAATGGACAATTGATCGAATGGACAATTGATCGAATGGACAAATTATCAAACGAATAATTCATCGAACGGATAATTCATCGAAATGTAATTTTGTAAATCTACATATTTATAATATAATTTGGTTCCGGTCAATTGATTGTAAGCAATTTATCGTAAAACAATTCATCGAAAATCAATTGATCCAATAGAAAATTGATCGAATGGTCAATTCGTCAATAGACAATTCATCGAATGGACAATATTATCAAACGGACAATTCATCAAATGAACAATCGATCGAACGGACAATTGATCGAATGGACAATCGACCGAACGGACAATTTATTAAGAAAAATATGCTCTTAGTTCTTTCTGAATATTTTTTTAAAATTAACTTTTTCAACGATTTGCTATTTTACGTGGAATGCATCAGAAGCCGCCGAGGGGTTCATTTACTGTTTACTCTATCCAAAACAAAAAATAACATAAAATTTGAATCTTTTTATTATTTTGCGCGCCAAAAGACGTCCAGAAACATCACTTCCCCCTTCAACAATATTCTTAAATGTACATATTTACATAATGTAATTTAAAAAAATCAAGAAAAAACTAAAAATACACTCTCGAATAATTACGCAAGAGCCACATAAATTTCACCCCTTATACACATCATGTCATGAGGTCATGACATATATCTTAAAAACACGGACTAATAGAAGCAAGAAAAGCGCCACGTGCGGTGAATTTTTATTTTACATAAAGTCATACTTGTTATATCTGCGAATCATATATTTTTAAAGCGATTAAACCAATTGACGTTAACTTTCAAAAAAACAGTATATATATATACACACTCATACGCTAAAAGCATAAACAACAACGTCAAGTGTAGTATCAATGGGGGAAGATCTGTTTATATATACTCGTATCTCGTACATTGGACAAGTACATAATAAATATTTATATATATATGCATTTCCATGTCTGGCACCACGAGCAAGAATGAGCCTATTTTAAGATTAAAATAAAGATTACTCCAAAGTGGGCTTTTGCTTATGGCAACGTAGATTCGTTGAAGTGCGTTATTATATTATATATAATTTTCGTGTGTGCAATTCTGCCTTACAGGAATTTATGCGAATGAGATAATGGTGATGTTTGTCTGGCTACTTGTTTTGCTGAATAGACGACTAACGGTGTAATTTCGTTTACAAATTGCACATTTAAAAAAAAATTACTAGCATATACTATAATTTGTTTTTTGGAATAAAAAAATGGATCTTAATTGCGACCAACGAGAATTCGAAGATAGATAGATTTAATCGAATCCAATTCAAGATGAATTTATACCTTATTTCTGATGATCTTTAACCAAATAGATCCATAAAAGTTGTGTTTTTCTTTGTTAATTTTTTTTATCGATTGTTAACATAACATTTTTTCCCCCTTTTACTTCTATTTTTCATATTTTCAGGCAACTCAGGTGGTCTATATCTATTTACAGACTTGGTCTCTATCTAGTTTTAGCCCAAGTCACTGAAAGACTGTTTTATATAAATTTGGTCTCAGAAGTCTCTGTTTTAAATTATCTGTATCTAGATAACATTTATCTAGTTTGAATAACTACAAAAGTTCAGTTTCTACCATAGACTTTAATATATAGACACGAAATGGACCAATTTGTCTATGAAGGGACTTGTAATAAACATCTCTTCAATTCGAGGTAGTATTTTAATTATTTTATTTACGCAAACATTTTGAAAATAAAATATTTTTTAATTATTTTTACCATAAAAGCTTGTAGAATAGTAAAAAACATTATAAAAAACTTAAAATTGTGTCTAACTAATACATTTTAACGGATATCTGCAAATTAATTGTCTTAAAACTATTAAAATACGTATTATTACAATATATCAAAACTGGTCTAAAAACTCGATACGTCAAAGTCGACTACCTATTTTCATAAAGATGTTCATTACAAAAACATAACCTAACTTCATCTCTAGAGTATTATATTGCTCTTAGGTTCCTACTATTACATTATCCTTGCTATTATACTTACACTACTGAACTTGTGGTAGGTATTTCAGGCCTCCTACTTGTCCAACGTTCTATGATTTTGTTCAAAATTGTCCAAATTGTCCAACTTTTTCCAATTAAAATTTAAACCATGGTTTAGAATCGAATAAAAACTCAAATTTTTACGGAATATTGAGTATTGGTATAATTCGAAGGTGTATAAGCCAGTCGCGTCGCGTTAGGGTTGGTGTCATGATGGTGTCAGCCCCCCACTTAGTGTCCGAATTATACCTACCCAACTAACAATTTATGGTTGCACAACCGTTGTAGGCAACCAACGGTGCACAACTGTGAACCGTTGTAGCAATGGCACAATAACTCTTCCACGACGTCGCAGCACCGTG
>JAAAKO020025129.1:0-14247 GCA_010015015.2 Bolitophila cinerea
AAATCAAAATCACATTTCCCGGGATTTTCCGAACAAAATTTCCGATTTCCGGAAGGTAAAAAAGGTAAAGGCAAAGTCCCTAAGAAATCCCATGAATTATGGGTGGAAAATCCTGGAAAAGCCCGAAAAGTCCCGTGAATTTCTATATTAACACCGGGGATTTCTCAAAGTCGGATTTCTCAAGGTAATAACAAATTCAGCGGAAACATAAAATCAACAAAACATCTCGGGATTTCGCAAAAATCTTGGAAATTATTAGAATTCCTAGAAAATCTTAAGAATATTGGGAAATCCCAGGAAATAGTTAAAAATTGTGGTTAGGGTGTCTTGATCCCAAAAAATCCCTGTAAATCCTACTGAAATCCTTGGGAAATCACTTAAAATAATTAAAAATTGACCCTAAAGTGATTTTTTTTTAATTTTGTGTTTTCCGTTACCCGGTAATTTTGAGGGGTTTCACAAGATTTCTCGTAAAAAAATCCCGAAGAAATCCCGAGGAAATCCCAGGTAAATCCTAGGGAAATCCCGGGGAAATCCCGGGACATCCCATTAAATCCCTGTAAATACCTGTAAATCCCTGTAAATACCGGGAAATCCATGAGGAAATTCCGGGGAAATCCTAAGAAATCATGGGAATTATGGGTGTAAATCCCGGTAAATTCTCAAGAAATGTTGGAAAATCTTGTGAAATAATTAAAAATTGTGTTTAAAGGGTCGATTTGTATTTTCCGTTACCCGGCGTTAATTTTACAGGGATTAGAAAATAAAATACCAGTAAAATCTTCAAAAAATCCCAGATAAATCACGGAGAAATCGCAGGAAAATCCTATGAATTCTCTGAAAAATCTCTGGAAATCCCGGGAAGTCCCAGGAAATCCTGGAAAAATACAAAATCAAAATAAGGCCAGGAATTATGGGGCGGAAATTCCCTTAAGCCTTTTTTCCAGGATTCTACGGTATTTTCCGTGATTTTCTGTGATTTTCTGGGATTTTCAAAACAAAATTCCCGATTCCCGGAGTAAAATATTGCAATTCTAGAGGGTCATTCCTGAGGAAATCAGGGCAAGTCCCGAGATATCCTAATAAAGCATGGGAATTGTGGGTGGTAAAATCCCGAGAAAATCTAAAAAAATTGTGGGAAAAAGCAGGTACGATAGATTAGTGCAACCTATCCATATTTACTCTCCTCGGATCATTTTTCTTTATAAATTTGGGCTCAAACTTACGTCTTCTAGGGAATAGCGTAACTACTATTTTTCCAACAAAAAAATCGGTTATATAAATGAATTTTGAGCTCTTTTCGAGCTACAAAAATCTTCTCTGAATTATTGGCAGACGCATAAAAAACCGTACAAAAATGATTCGTTTTAATTGATAGAAATAATTCTAGTTCTAATATAATTCAAAAACAGTTCAATAAATCTATTCAATAATTGAATTTAAATCTATTTTGAGTTCTAATCGAATTATTGATTAGATTTTAATAGATTTTAAACATTCTATATTAACTATAATATAACTGCCAAAAAATATTTTACATTAACTAAAATATGAATAAACCAAAATAACTCGAAAACAAGTTGAAAAAAATCGAATAGAACTTCTGAATTTCTATTCGATTTTTTAGGGTTACACAATAGAACTATTTCCGAGTTATAATCGAATTGTTTCCGAGGGATTTTGGCTGTTATATATTTTAGGTAATATGGAAATTATTTCGAGCTAGATTTGAATTTATAATGTTTTTTCGGATACAACTCTTTATTAAATCTATATTATTATCGAATGCCAGATTTATGTATCGGATCTACCCCTCGCCAGCTCTGGCTCTTTTTTATATTTTGTATTTATTTTTATAGGTTCGATTCGATTTAACTGAGTAAAATATAAAAATATAAATGTATGAGGTTGTTAAAATTAGAAAGATAACAAACTAGCTTGGCGCAATTATGCATCCCGCAGTGCACACGTTTTTCATACGACCTAGTCGCGGCCGGCGTTCATGATTCCGGAAACGAAGTCTGTACCTCTATATACCATACCAGCCATTCAATTGCTCTTATAAATACATATAATTTTGTATAAAATATGCGCAAGCATTTTTTGTTTGTCGACTTTGCGCGTAATTTGTTTTGCTGTGTGATGTGTGTGTCTATATGTTATGTACGAGTATCTATAGATTTAATTCTTTAGTATTTAGTTTATACTCTATAGTTTTTATAGCAGTGCTAACTGCTAAATCAGCAATTCATCGTACAAGTACGATACTTTATATATAAATGCAGCAGCATCATCGCGAGTACGCAGCGAAGGCTTTGTCTGGACAATAAAAACACAAAGTATTGCTCTTGACATTGCATATTGTAAATATTCCATTGAGTAGAACATCTTAGTATTTATATAGAAATATATATTATTATCTTACCTGAGACATCATTGAGTGATTAAATGCTGTATCGTTCTCGTCCTGACTGTATTTTGCAGAATGGACACTGGTGGCCATTGCGTAGGCACTACTACTGCTGGTCGGGTCCTGATGGTGTGATGTCGACGGTGATCCCGAAGAAATACTCTTCGTACTGGCCTCACTGACACTTTTCGTGGTGGTAGCATCCATATTTTCACTCTCCTTTTCGTTTGCACGATTCAAGAAGCACGCACTGTTCGTTGGTATGTTCTGGTACTCTGCAGCTGACGCAGGCATCGTATAGCCATTGCCGGTGACTGGCGAGGAAGAGGAATGGGCTACCGGTGAGCCGGCCGATAGAAGCAGAGCACGATCGTTTGCCTGCTCGGCATTAGGCTGATAACCATTAACGGTGGTGCCTTGCATTGTCGTAGCCGTCATCGTTTGTGGCGACTGACTTTTGTTTACTTCCGGTGAGGCTAGTCCAAAGAACGAAGACTTTGCATCACTTATCACTGGTTTTCCGCTAAGACTACGTCGCAACCGTACTGTTTCACTGACGTTCTCGTACTGTTGATGCTTACGGTTATCGACAGGTTGTCGAGCATCGTCACACTGTACACTAGCATTATTTGCAGGTGCATTACTAATGTTATTATTATTATTATTATTATTAATATTATTATGATTATAACTAATTGCATTTTTATTGTGATTATGGGTTGCGATCAGGCCGTGATCTTGACTACTGTGCCGTGTATCACGTGCCGTTGTTGCGTCAGTGTGCATTGGCGGTGGTGGCACGATGACGTCGTCGAACTTGAACGTGATGTCGCCAAACGGAAATTCACGAGCACGTTCGGTAGACGACGAAGACGACGACGGCGGCGGTGGCGGTGATACTGAATGTGGGCCAAAGGTGTGTCGAGCTGGTGCGTCGGTGGCATCGGTGGCGGTGGCCGTTGATGAGGATGAATTTAAATTATCATAACTGCTGATCGGTCGACTGTTATTGGCCAGGTACTCCATGTTTAGCACCGTCGGCGTCGGTCGGTTGTCTTTTAAATACCAGACGCACGTGATTTAAGTACGTTACGCTATATGTCTTTGCAGGTGGGTTCGTAAATCTTTAGAATATACATTCATTTAAGGCGCATGTGCGCAGGTCGTACAATTATGCTGTGATTGGCAACAGACGTCATTAGGTGTGTGTGTCTGCAAATGTTTCGCAATAGCAGTGAACTGCGGCTACCGGTCGAGTTGGCGTGCGTCTCTGAAAAGATGAAAAGAGAAAACGAAGATTAATTTATGGATGTACAATTACTCGCAATAAGACAATTATAACTATATATACACATTATATATATATCGAGTTTTGCGGATTGTATGGTGAAAGAGCTAATGATTTAAACTATACAATATTACATTTTTACGTCATCAGCAAAAATGGTTGTGGTAATGCTAAATACTTAATCTCCTTCCACGTATGCTCATACTTAAATACAGATACATGGTTTTTTGTATATAATTTGCCCACCGGTCTACCGCCTACTTGTCGCAGCACGTATTAGCTCATGTGTTTCTAAGCAGGCGAGGTCATTTGACGTCAGCTTATATAGTCCATAAAAAACTATCAACGTTAGATCTTAAAAAATGATCTTCGAGATTCTTAGTTTGTCGCAAATATAAATCATCTGCTCAACCCACATCGAAGACTCGGGGCAGCACACAAATCTTAAAACTCAATTATCTCGAACCCTATAGTATTCAAAGTTTTCATACTGCACTATTCTCACAAATCCAAAAACTCATAACTCTTAAAACCCAATGTGAAAAAAAAAATTATGGAAGATTTTTACATATATTTTGCCTGTCACCGTTTTAATTTTATATTATTTATGCAATTTAGGTTTTTAAAAAATCTCACGACAAGAATGCACTACATTTTTCTAACCCAATTTTTGTAATTTGTTATAAAAATGTTTTTTTTTTGTTCAAAAAATAGCAACTTGACATAAAATCCGTTTCCATAAAAATCGGAAGTAAGAAGAAAAAAAATCTTAAAACTGCTAACGCTACGGTCTCGAAGGGGTTAAAAATGGGTGATGGGAATTTTACCCCGGCAACGCTGAACACGCTGTCTACTTTGATTTTTAAACAAGAGAAAAAACCACAATGGAAATATAATTTTAAGAATTTGATTTTATGGAGTGTCCAAAAACTCAAATTCGTTTGGATAAAATTCGTAAAAAATGTGCGAAATGCGACGGGGTGTAGGGCCTTTGTATGAAATGCAATTATAAAATGTGTCAGTGTTAATGGGGTGAACGATCTCAGAGTAAAATATCAACAAATTATGTGAATGTCGATGGGGGTAAATTCTTCGGAATTAAATTCGAGTTTTTGAATACTAAAAATCGAATGTCTCATGTTATGAATTCGTTTGTATGAATTGCAACGAGGTTTATGGCATGCCGCCTTAAAAATGTATTAAAAACAGGTTCTGTGTATATTAAAGGGCTTACCTATAATTAAAATATACACTCTTTAGAAATTAGACCCTATATGACTATGACTTTTAATGCAATTTTCAGTAATCTTATATACCTTCTCATTCCAAAAAGATTTTGGCGGGAAGCTGAGTCTTTACTTATTCGGAATTAAGTTTTAAGAACTTGCTTCAACGTCTTTATTATAATTAAAATTAACTTTTTTGTCATTAAGTTTTCTAAGAACATATAATTTAAGAAAACTATTATTATATTTTTTGAGATTATCTATTCTGACATTAATTTGCAGAACTACAAAAGTGGAATTAATTTTTACAGAGGCCGCCAAAACAAACACTGGTTGAGTATTCCAAAAAATTGATATATGTTATAAATAAAAAAGAAAAAATATTAATATAATTAAAAGTACGAAAATCAAACAATGACCTTTTATTTGATTTTTACGAGGTCATCTATTTCCGAAATTTATAAATACCGAAAATATAGAAAAATATCAACGTCTACATATTTTATTGGACAAAAATGAAACTGAATACAAGTCAGAGTGATAAATTAAACTTTGGTTTATTTCGATGATTTTAAACATTAAAATAAATCATTTATATTTTTTTTTAATTTATAAGTATTTTGACTAGTTGTCAAATGGAAGAAGAACAGAGAGCAGAGACTGATTTAATTTTGATTGTGCATCGATATTTATAGTCAATTATACTTTGACCTATAATTATCGATGCCAATGATGTTTAAGGATATACAACGTCTAAGTATACAATTGTGTGTACAAAAAATATATTTAAAAAAGAAATATTTCAAAAAGGTATATTTAAAACAAATTATAACAACTGATCCATTAAAAAATGTGTTAATATCTTTTAATACGAATTCTAAAACATTTTGTTTTTTTTTTTCATAATTCTTTTTTTGTTTTGTTTTTGTTTTCTTTTTTTTTTGAGCATCCTTGAATCAACAGTTATTACAGTTTAAAAAATAAACAATCTAAATCGTTTTTTTATATTTATATTACTTTTAAATATTTTTTTTAACTTATTTTTGTCCAAACCGGCTGTATGGAAATCGCATATAAAATTAACCTACTTTTGGGCCTGCCACCTTTTTGAGGCGGAAGCTAGGTCGGCGGCACAGAGGCTTTGCCTCAGTTTCCCATTAACTCCCCATTAAAGGATCTAATCTTGAGCGAGACCATCACTATTATAGGACAGAATTTGGGATGCCATCAGATTACATCATTCCGGGTTCTTGTTTTGATAGTAGTTTTAAAGTTATTGTATCCCAAAGAAGATTGGATCCGTGGTATACTCCTACTACTAGATAATGAAAGTGTGTGCGGTAGACAAAAACGGGTTCCCTCAAAGAAGAATTTTAGTGACGCTAGAATTCACTATTACAACCTCTCCTTTTAAGGCTGGCACACTGGATCTACAAAAATGGGTGCGAGACCTCGAGCATGTTTTTGATACCTAGTGCGAGAATAACCAAATTGGTGCTCGTTTGGTTTGCGGTATATTCAAAATTACGGGTCACTGCCGACTAAACAAGCACTTCCATCGATTGAGCTTTTCCTGCAGGTATACGGGAAAATCGAATCTTCCATTCATTTCCAAGCAGAATGCACCGCACTCGATGTCGTTTGATGTCAATAAGCGTACCACTCATTTACATGATCTCCCTTCACTCCCTCCGCTTAATTCGATTGAGGGGTTCGTCAATATGTCGGGTAGGCTCAAGGAGGTTTAAGTTTCAACCCGTAGTCTTAAAGCCGACTTCGGGTTAGAACACACCCATAAAGGATATCATAATTGAATAATACAAAAATTCTAACGAATTATCGTGATTTTTAAACGTCAAAGTAGGGTTGCGTCAGAATTCATTCATATCGACAGTAAGAATCGTCATTATAAAAAAATGTATGCTAGAATACCGATTTCGTCATCTTTTTTATATTTCTCTGTTATGTTACAAAAAATATATATCATAACATAACATAAAAGTATTGTGTTTTTTCCGAAATAGGGGCATAAATTTGTAGAAGCGATTTCGACAAATAAAATATTTAGTGTTTTTTATCGTCCGTTAAAGCAATAAAGAGACTTTTTTCAAACAGCTTGAAATCTACGAGTTTTTTTTTTCAAATCAAATACCGAAAAGGAACTTCTGGTTTAGAAATGTTTCCCCATTCTTTGTCTCAGATGAACAAGCAAATCTGTAGAACTCCAGCGAAGATCAAAACACATCCTTCTACTATGACTTTGACTGACATTTTGAGTAAACCCAGGGATTAAAGTTTCATTCCAGTCAAAGTCATAGTAAGAGGACGTATTTTGATCTTTGCTGGAGTTCAACAGATTTGCCTGTTCATATGAGACAAAAAAATGTAGTGGTGAAATTTCTTAAAGCTCTCCCGAATAAAATTTTTGTATTTTTATTGTTATTGGTCGTTTGGACTGTTTAAAGTGACTTTTTTGGTAACGATTCTACCAAATTGTTTTTTCTATGCATCATTAGTTTATTGTATTTTTTAAAAACTGTTATATATTTTATAAAAGAAGCTCTTAAGTTTCCATATTAAGTTATATATTGTTTAATTATGATTTCTTTATTTCAATCCACGAACTGAATAGTGTCGATTATTTAAATGTTATCTAATTAATAGAGACCGAAAAAATGTCATTAAAACATTGGAAATAGTTATCAAGTCATTGAAATAATGTGATAATTGGCGAAATCCACACCCGCCAGAGGCGCTGTTTTTTGTGTAAAAATTGACGTTAGCTGAGTGATTTGTTTAATTGTTTGCATGCGATTTGTATGGGACGATCACTCACAAAACGTCAAAATCATGGTGTTGCCATCATGAATGGATTTCGTCAATAGACACAAAAAAATTATTATAAAAAGAAACAAAAATTGTAAAAAAAAACACAAATTGTCATTGAAAATTATATTGATGCCCAAATTAATAAAAAATACAATATTTTTTGTATATTATAATTTTTACAAAAAAAAAAACAGATTTTTTCATGATATTTGTGTGCGACTGTTTGCGGACATATTTAATAAATTCCACTTTAAAGGAGAGATGAGGCTAGTTTGCCATAAACGATTTGCGTAACTCGACTTTAGGTTATAGGAAATATTGATTTTGTTTAATTTAGGTAGGCAATTTCCATACAAAAAAATATAATGCTAAAATAGATGCAACAATAGTTTTTAGTCACAATACTAATTTATAAGAGAAATAGACAAAAATAGTAAAAAAGCATTTTTAAACGGGGAAAAACTTGATTAGTAAAGATAAATTCAAAATTTGAATACATAACCTGCATACAAATAGATTTATACTATTTATCAGGTCTCTATTAATTGAAATTCAACAATATATTTGTACCATTTGTCTAGTCTTACACTGTAGACTGTAGACATTGTCAAGACTACATCGATATATTTTTTAAATTTAGAAATTCGTGATTTTGGTTCGAGACTCTGTTATTTCAAATTTTGTAATTACATTTTTTATTGATATTAGAATTTTTTTTTATGTTTTATTAAAATTGTATAATATAATTTTAATTATATTTGTTTATATTTATAAAAAATTAAACCGATCATTACTTTCCACAAAATACAAGCCTTTTGCTTCATATTAAAGAAATAAAATACCTAAATTTTCCATGTGAAAATTCCAAATATTTTCGCTGTGTATAGTACAAACATGTGTCGTTCGTCTGTGTGTGCGCCTATTTCCAAATGTGATACATTCAAGAAAATATGTAAATAGTTCAATTTAATATTTGAATATAAAACGGAACCAAGTCGCAAACGCTCACACATATTTTTGTTTACATACATTGTACAATATATATTATAGTACATACACTATATACAGTACAGCCCAATTGTACAGAGCGTTTACAAATAGAAGAACTTTTCGTAGGCGGAAACTATGCGCTCTCGTATAGTATACGCGAGTAGACAGTCACCGAAAGCATATTTATACAAAGAAATATACATATGCTCGAGCGTGCGCGCCAAATTTAACACGCAATGCTTTTGTTTGGATCTTGGATTTGTTTTTATTGGGCGGAAGCCGACCGATGCGATGCGCAGTCATCGTAAATGCATAGCATAGCATAATTTACATACAAATACATTATATAGCATGTATTACACTAATCGCTGACAGGAACGCATCATATAGTCATTTCATCATAGAGCATATAGACATTACTTTATTACGGCGCATTGCACATAAATCAAATTTAAAATACTTAGAAATACCTATATTTTAGTCAAAACTATTCATTCGTTTAATCAAGTATACAGTCTCTCACAAAACTGTTTCATTTATACCGTGTAAGATTAGGAAAAAATCATTGCAACATATTTGTTACTATTTATAGATTTTATAGAGTTTCTAGATTTTATAAAGTTTTTCCTGCGTGCAACACGTGGTCAAATTTCGTTTTTAAATTTAGAAAAATATTATAGAAAATTTAGAATTTTTAAATTAATACCTTTTTTTTCAAGAGACTATCTTTATTATTTTTTTAATTAAAAAACTGAGAAAACCATTGAATGATTTTATCTTTTTTTATTCGAAAGTTTTTTTTATCATCCATATATTCTCAAAAAATACATATAATAAAAAAATTATCAATTTATCAAAATTAAACCTTTTTCTGTTACACAAAAAAAATGTTGTAAGAAAATTAAAATATTATTGTATTTTGTTTATTTAAATATTTGAGATATTAATACAATTTATTTTTATTTTTATCTGGTACATATTTTTTAGGGTTTTGAGAGATTTATAATTTTTTAAATTTTATCATTTATTTTTGATTTTTTTTTATATTTATTTCGGAAAAAATGATTTAAAAATATTCTTCTAAAAAATATCAACTATTATGTGAGTCACTATGCGTGCAATTGTGCATTGTGCAAATGCAGCGTGGCGCATACTAGACGGGCGCGCAAATGTGTTTGGCCTAATGATTTGAAAAGAGAAAGTAATTTTAAATAATATTTCTATGAATTTTACCATATGTTACAGTCTGTATTTTACAAAGTATATTCTTCGTAAATCGTAATCGTATATTACCTATTTGATATGCGTTCACACGCAAAAAGTGAGTTTCCTAAAAATCACCATGCGGAAAATATTACGCGTACTTTACAATGTGTACTGTTTTTTAATGCAAGAGTGTACGGTTGGAAATTGCGTTTGGCGAAGAATCACCACATAACAACTTTACAACAAAAAACTATGGAATAAGTCGAGGATTAAGTAGAACAGCTATCAATATAATAGTAAATATATTTGTAAGACGCAACACGCATAACAGGGCGTCATATTATATATATTACATACACAAGATAAGTAAAAAATATGTTTTTAAAAAAAAATATTAAAAAAAAAAAAACAATTTTCTCTTTATTTTATTTTTATTTTATTTTATTTTATTTTTTTTAAGTTCCATGCAAACGAGTTTATGAGCCAAGTTTCAGCTGGATCAGATAAGTGGAAGCGGTCATATAATCGAAGTGAAGAAAATAAAGAATTTACAACAATTTTGTGCATACTTGTCGCTGTAACATGAGGATTATTTTTTAGAGCTAGTACTCATCAGTTGTCACCATCATTGGCTGACTAAATGTGTCTGTTTACATACTGGGTTTTTGGTCGTAATCCCTTGGAGGGCTGATAGGCCAGACCATAGCTGACCGGAAAATGGAAATAATTCCAAAAATAAATAAACATTCTCTCTCTGTCATATCCCTATTCCATCCCTATGTGGGATATCGGCAGTGCAGCCGGAAGTGTGTGGAGGGGGGGGGTTGTTGGCCACCCTGTGGCCAAGATTTTTAGAGGGGCCTGGGGTCGACTCTGCTGTACATCCGCAATTACTTTTTCCAAAAGTTGTTCAAAAGTGTTTCAAATATTTTCAGTTAAACCATTTGCTAATAATTTCAAACGATTACGAAAAGCTGTAGATAGTTTTACCGACGACACTTTGACTGCAAAAGCACGTAGAGATCTAAAAGTTCATGCAAAATTTCGAGAGTATCCAGATGTCTTCGAGTTGTTTCAAGATTTTGACCGCTATATATTAAAGAAGCATCGTTCTTCAAGCCATAGACATCACTATCGACGTTGAAGTTTTAAATCTGGAATGCAAAATAGTTGCCATTTAAATAGAGAAGATATGTCTCATAATTGTTTCCATCAATGAAAGGACCCATTAAATTCCGACGAAGAGATCTATTTAAAGAATATGTATTTTAGTGATCTACGATCGAATTTTGACGCGACCATTTAAATAAACATTGCATTAGATATTTGTGTTTTTTTGAAGGTTCCACGACAATTCACCGAAAAACATTTCACCGAAAACAATTCATTTAAAACGACAATTCACCAAAAACGACAATACACCGAAAAAGACAGTTCACCAAAAACGACAATTCTCCGAAAATAGTACTAACAAATATACATTTCCATATTTTAAAAATGCACTTGACAAAGGGGTTATCTAATTAGGGCTCATTTGCCGTTCAAATATAATTTGGGTGTTTTTAATATTTTTTAGAAGGGGA
Organism: Bolitophila cinerea; assembly: GCA_010015015.2. NCBI lineage: Eukaryota > Metazoa > Arthropoda > Insecta > Diptera > Mycetophilidae > Bolitophila > Bolitophila cinerea. The sequence continues at coordinate 11,533 of JAAAKO020025129.1, forward strand.
ATTTTAAATTCTGATATAATTCCTTTTAGAAAAATAATTAAAAATCCTTAACCTAAAAAAAACATACTAAAACATTTGGCAACTGCACCCCTTGGTCAAGTGCATTTTTAAAATATTAAAATATATATTTGTTTACTTGCTTGTTTATAATGTGGACTTCGTATTCAATTTTATTCCTTTTATAAAAAAAAACATGCTTGCAAAGCACATATTTAGTGTTCCGCAGCTGAAATCCCGCCGCTTTTTGGTTGCACGTTACTAAAGCAACGTCATGATAGATTTTTTTAGCTTTCATCCCAATCTCACCACCCATATGCCAAATAGCCTAATAGGAATATTCAGGGAGGAAGTCATTTATTTAAAAAAACTTCCCTAATACCCTAAAACTCAGTTTCCAATACCACCAGCCATATGTCAAAATATAGATGGAAATATTTATGAATGATGTCATATAGTTTTTATGAAGGGTTTCTCTTAAAATATAAGTTTCATTCCACTCCTACAAGCCATATTTCAAAAACCCTGATGTTAATTAAGAGGAAGTCATATTTTTAAAAAAAAAATTTCGTTTTCTGTGAATTGTATTTTACGGCGAATTGTCGTTTTTAGTACCCAGTAGAAAGTAAGATTGTTTATTTCTGGCTAGATTTAAAAAAAACATTTTTTGTATAGATTGAAAAAAAATGTAAGCTTTTTTATTTATTTATGGCTATATAAGGTTAAATTAAATTCAGTCTAGACAGTCTAGATGTCTATGAAAATTCATATTTTTGCTATAGACCATTTTCCCATCTTTTGCATACCCATGCCATTTTAGTTTTTGAGTTTATAAAAATAAATCTTTACTACATGCAACATGGAAAACAAGACATTAGAGCACTACCTTTGTCAACGCCCGTCTCTGCACAACAGTAAATTGAAATGTCTGGGATCACCTTTTCTTTCAATCACTGCAATAAAGGAATCAAGACTCAATGACGTCGCAAGCTTCGTCGAGAGATCAAATTGGTTCACGAAAGCTCAAAAATAGTTTTAAAAAATAAAAAATATCGAAACATAAAATGGTTAATACAAATCCATTAAATTAAGATTATATTTTAATTAATCTCGAGACTTAATCTGGGTATTATGAATTGTTGTTTGTTTTATTGTCGAGATAATCTCAACACTAAGTCAATTTTTGCTCTCGACATTAGTTCAAATAATGTTAATCTCGTGTCGAGATGATATCTTGACTTTAGGACAATAAAAATCGAGATAAAATATCTCCACAAAATATATAAATATTTTTTAAAAAAATTGCATAAATTACATAGAAACCCATTTAAATATGTAAAACACTTTAAAAAAATATATTTCTTTTTTTTCGAATCGATATAATTGCTTATGAATAATTATTTTGTTCACGCAGAATTGATAACAAAAACATTTTGTATTACATGTGTCGATAAGAAGAGTTCCGGGCAGCAGCGTTGCCGTTGGTTTTTATAAATCAAGCGTTGGATCTGGATCTACTGGAGTGCGTTGTGTGGCAGTCAGAGAATACACTAAACAGTATAATTAAATTATATATATATAGTTTCTATAACCGTTTTATGATATTCGATGCCGGTATATCGTTAAACACTCCGCGTGCCGCGCCTCACTCGCATAAACACCGAAAAACACTAATTACCTCGAGCACAATTCAAGCGGAATAAGTGTGTCGCGCGAATTTAATTACGACACATGCACAACAATTTACAATACACTCGCGAGTACATACGAGTGTATATATACTGTATATATGTATGAGATTTCGTGTTTGTTTTCACATTTGTTGTTCTATCTTTTCACACATACACACTCACACCCATATACACAAGTTATCCGCGTGTCTGCGGCTGTGATGTGTCTTAGACTCATATATTATACAATATATATATATATATATATATAAAGGTATATATCGTTTCGATTCACAGATATTTCTCGCGCAACGCACGTCGCTGTTTTGCTCCGCGAGATCCGTACGACCGTAGATGCAATGGTTAACTGATTCTTTTCAGATATAAAATACCTCAACAGTCAACACTGTGAGTTTTCAAAGAGTTTCTGGTTTTTGTGATCGTGTTCCGCTGTGCGGTCGTATTTACGGTTGGATATACATATATATATACAAAGATGGATACACAGATACACATATATAGGCAGCGTATGATATTTGTGAATAGGAGATAGGGGAAATGGTTACTTCAACGAGTTTTCGGTTTGCAAATTCTCGAATTATTCATGAATTATATATTGTGGTTTTAGATGAAATGGGTCAATGGTAGAAATTACAAGAATTATGAAATATAAGGTAACCCTAACCAGACACATAGACAAATCAAAATAAATTAAAATAAAAATATTTTAAAATATTCATTTTTTTCTTTCAAAATATTTTCAATAGTTTATGTCTCGATTGGCCGAAATTCGATTGGCCAAATATTTTTTTTTTTATATTTTGAATAAAGTGCATTTTTCAAGCATTCGGACAATCAAACTTCGGCCAATCATAGTAACAGGTCGGCTGAAAAGTTCGTATCGTTTCAATGAAAAACACATTCTTTTGTCAAAATTCATTTTTATTATTCAACATAGTTTCCTTCCATGACGATACAGCGATTATAGCGTCCTTCCAACTTTTCGATACCACTCTTGTAGAAGTCCTTCGGTTTGGCCTCAAAATAG
>JAAAKO020025140.1:0-14245 GCA_010015015.2 Bolitophila cinerea
TTATGAGAATTAAATATTGTTATATATATATATACTCGTATATATATATATATATATATATATATAACATAAAATGAAACATACGAAGTATGTTTAAGATGAGTAGTGCACAAAACATCAATTCGATTAAAGTGCAAAATGAAATCAGACAACGTTGCTGCAGAAATGATCCTCCTCGCGTGTCGTCTGGTTATATCTATATACTATATATTTAAGTATATTTAGTATATATATAATCATACAAGTGGTTGTAAATGTATTGTATATGTGTGTTTTATAATGTATGTTTAAATTTTATTGTTTGTTTGTACCGTCCGTTTACTTTAAACAGCCTGAGTCGATAGATACTTTAAGTGTGTGTATTTTAACAAAAAATATATATTTTTTTTATTTTTATTCAATTTATTTATAAAAAAAAAAAACAATTTAAATATCTTTAAAATATTTTTTTATCTACTTTTTGTTCATTTTTCTGCATTTGAAATGTATATATAAAATGCAATACAAATTTGGAAATGTCTATTCTATATATATATATAAATATAAATTTATATTTATTTATATGTATAATATATATATAAAGTAATATTCGAATATAAAGTAAAAAACTCAAATCACAGATTAGCACAAAAAAAATGCGTCATCTCGACGGACGAATCAAACCAATAATTTATGCTTTGCAAAACAATTCTTATCATGCGCCACTCTGTGGATGGCAAAACTATGTATATAGCGCGAGCTTGCTCGGAATAGCAACAACAAAACGGCCGAATTGATTGTGCGAGCTGAAATTTAATTCTGCAGTTCAACAAGTGCGATCGTCTAAAGCGGACGAGTATTCCAAATCCTAAAATATATACATACTCGTATATACTCGTATAGTCGTTGCCGTCGTCCCAGTCTTCAGACAATATACTATATATTTTACCGTGAGCTTTGTGTTAGTTTAAGTTTTTTATGTGATTGGCTGGAATTGTAAATTGTATATTCTGTATCTGTGTATATAAAACGTTTAAACGCGAAGCAACCTTATTTTCTGGTGTGTGCTGAATTATTTGCAAACTAACATTTCAAAATGGTGATCAATTTCGCTGCCGGACCGGCTAAACTTCCAGAGGAGGTTATGCTGGAGGTACAAAAAGAACTGGTGAAACATGGCCAATCCGAGATCAGCGTAATGGAGATGTCGCATCGTGGTGCAGACTACACCAAGATTCACGAGGAAACACTGCAGTCTGTCCGTGATTTATTGTATGTTTTTTTTTGTTTTTTTGTGGGTTATATTGATTTTATTAAATGTAAAATTGCAGAGAACTTCCCGATAACTATAAAGTTCTGCTGTTACAAGGTGGCGGCACCGGCATGTTTGCTAGTATTTGCATGAATCTCATCGGCAAAACTGGAATCGCAGACTACATTGTCACAGGTAAATAAGTAATGATCAGGGCAACCAAACAAATGATCTAAAAACTATTATTTAAATTTTAAATAAAAACAAATACACTAAAAACATTTTGATAATTATAGAAGTACATTATATATAGTAAAGTAAATCATTGAAACATCGTCTTTAAAAATGGAAGTTTTGAAAATTTTGAAAGATCATTTTCGTATAACAATAATGTTTTAAAATTGAAAAGAAGAACTTTTCTCCTCTTCACAAGTATGAAAAACAATAAATGTTTAAAGAATACATAAATTAGGCATTTTTTTTCATTTATGTTTAGGACACATTATACTGATTTTAGGGCATATTTTAAAATTTGAAGAAATAAATCAGGAGTGTATATATATTTTTGGTTGCCTTGGACAGTGGTTATCAGTGTAGGAAATTATTAAGTGCATTCTTTGTTAGTGACGGTGTGACGTTTGATTTGTATAGAAACGGTCAAAAAAGAGCATTTTGCTCACAAAAAAATGGTTTGAAGTATGCACTGTTAAAGTGTGCATTCTTCCCAACTGCCATTCTTTTCACAAAATACGAGTGTTAGTGAGAAGAGGCGTATGTAGATTATTCTCAAGAGACTTAATGCCACGAAAAATCCTGACATTAGGTCCAGTCAGTAAGTTAAAAGAATTAATACAGACCCATTATCGGACGTTTTGCAAAATGAACGCCCTGGAGAACAGTAATTACGGAATTATCTTGCTAAAAATGTTTTATTTCACAAAAAAATAAATAAAAATAAAAATAGTTTTTGCTTATCTTTTACTTGTTTTTTGAAAGTATTTATGTCAAGCAATAACCAGCAATCCATTCCTTCAGTGTCTCATTGTGATGATTTTTCGTGACGTTAGGTCTCTTAAGAATAAGTCACAGTCTCACGATTTGTACAAACGTTAAGTATATGTAGAATAAGTCACAGTTGGCTTGTTCATTATTCTCAGAATTTTTCGTTATAATAACGGTGACGATGATACACAATCGCACTGAGAATAATTCTATTGAGATTCATTCACCACATCGTGAGAAGAATGCACTTGACAAGAATTCACTTGAAAAGTCTTCATAACGCTCTCATAAAAAACGAATTAAAATTATAAAAAAAATTATTCAGGTTCTTGGTCAGCAAAGGCAGCAAAAGAGGCAACGAAATATGGAAAAGTGAACTGGGTCATTCCGAAAACCTCCAAATTCACAACAATTCCAGACCCAAAGACCTGGAAGCTTGACCCGAACGCATCGTTTGTGTACTACTGTGACAACGAAACGGTTGATGGTGTCGAGTTTCCCTTTATTCCAGAAACTAATGGCGTGCCTCTGGTCGCTGATATGTCCTCAAACATTCTGTCCAGACCATTCGACATTCGCAAGGTTAATCTCATTGGGAATCAGTTTTACGAAAGTAAATATAAATAATTTATTTGTTTGTACAGTTTGGACTTATTTACGGTGGCGCCCAGAAGAACATCGGTCCAGCCGGTATAACACTGGTCGTGGTTCGTGAAGATCTAATTGGTAATGCATTGCCTATAACACCATCGGTGTTTGACTTCAAGATCAACTTGGACAATAATTCCGTGTATAACACTCCGCCAACGTTTATGTAAGTTTTGTCATTTTATTACAAACCCTAAATATATTATAATCGAATCATCATCAATTCAGAATCTACGTAATGAGTCGAGTCTTCGAATGGATCAAGCGTAATGGTGGTGTAAAGGCAATGCATGAGAACGCAATCAAGAAATCACAATTGGTGTACTCGGCCATGGAACGTTCCGATGGATTCTATTCATGTCCCGTAGACGAGGCGTATCGCAGTCGCATGAATGTTCCGTTTCGTGCCGGTGGCCCAGGAGGTAATGAAGATATTGAAAAGGCTTTCCTTGAGGGTGCCAAGGCTCTCGGTATGGTACAGTTGAAGGGTCATCGATCGGTGGGTGGTATTCGTGCCTCCTTGTACAATGCCATCACACTCAAAGAGGCTAAACAGCTAGCAGACTACATGAATGAATTCTACGAAATCCATAAATAGATTTATTTTGACAAACGTTATATATTTGGTTATAAACAAATACATAATAATTATTTTATAAGCAGAATTTACATTTTGTTTTATTGAACGCCTTGCTCACGGAAGACCTTGTCCAATGCATCTTCGATATTTTTATTAGTGCCGCGCATGTTGTCCACCACACGCTTAGCCCAAACAAAATATTCCTTACAACGTTCCTAGAAACAAATATGCATTTTAATTAGTTATATATGAGAACTATATAAGCAGGCAAATATTTCTTACCTGTGTCCAACCTTCTGGAGCACAACGCTGAAGATCGCGCAGATTGTAAAGCTTGTCGGCCAGCTTGACCAGTTTAGCGTTATGTGATGAATCGGCAGCATGCTCGATCTGCAAACGTTTGCGCTCCTGTTTCGGCAATGACTTGTCGTCGGTAACCTCGGCCACAATGCTCCGTACTACCGGACCAAACTGCTCTTCGATTTCATCGTACGTTGTGTCCGTGTCCTCAATTGTGTCATGCAAAACAGCTGCCTGCAGGACGTGCAGATCAGAGATCTCTCCTTCAGCCGATAGAATGAACGCAACACCTGGATATAATTATTTACAAACTATACAAAGACAACATAGATTTTATGAATATATTATATATATATGACTTACCGATTGGATGATTTATGTATGGAGTTTTATCCGCATCTAGACGTCGCTGGTTTGTGTGTTTAATTGCTGCGAAATTATAGCACTTTGACATGGCGGCTAGTTGTTGAGATAATTCGGTATTGCTCATGATTAGCTACAACTTTAAGAAATATATGTTTTTAATTAGATTCTTCACTAATTTATTAATCATTATTATTTTCTAGTTATAATAATTTTAGTTTTTACTAGTTTTTACTTTGAATATTTGTGATTTGATTATTTTGTTGTTGGTTTTTTTGAATAAAACATAGCTAAAACTGAAATTAATATTACTTTTAGAACTTCCTTCCCTTAAAGAGAGTCTTGGTGGGTATCCCATTCTATTTTGGATGACTGCCACTAGACCGATTATTTGCCTTCACTTTTAGATTGATTAGGAATATACGTTTCTTTTAGATAAAGAGACAAACGCACAAAGGTCTCAATTTGGATCCAATGTGCTCTTCCGAGCGTAAGAAAGACTATCATACTCTATAACCATTTCGATTTTTGCCTAAATCTCGATTTTTGTTTGAGCGTACCCAAGTCGTCTGGGTTTATTAGGATGAAGCGTCCATTGGAGGATCTAAAGGGGGATCATGATGACATGTCCACCCCAGAAAAATGTAATACCATAAGAAATGTTACTTCAAAACGTATTTTTTTTATATATTAATTTAATTTCATCGTATATGGTTATATGCGGGTAGATCAAAAGCTCCAGGTTTAAAAGACTGTCGTGGTTCTGTAGAAGTATGTTTTAGGGATGTAATTGACCGAGCATGCTCGAGCTCGAGAATGCTCGGGAGCATGCTCCGAGTCTGTGCAAATTTTATTTAGAACAAATTATTATTTTTGTGAGATTTTTTTGCGTACAAATATTTTGTTAACCTTTTTTAAATATATATTAAAAAAATATTATAAAAACGCGCAAATATTTAAAATATATATATATATATATATTACGCCAGTTACGCCAGTTAATTCAAATATATTATATTTTAATATAAACAAGGGTTACGATACAATTAGAAGATGGCACTACTGGCGCTTCGTGGTTTGCGGAAAAACTTATCGTTCACAATAAACGATAAGTTATTAATGTTCAGCGGTGTGTGTCTCGACTGCAATTTTGATATATAAATAGATTGTGTTGAATCACAAAATATTCAATAAACCAAACGCTAGTAAGTTAGTAATAAAATACTTACTTTTTAAACGGATCAATAAAAATAAATATTCAATATTCTTTAAACCGAATATTACTGTAATAAAAGAACCGCTACGCAATGAATAATAAAATATCACACGAGGAACAAAACGTAAACAAACAATGTGCCGCCTATCGAAAACTTTTATAACTAATCTATCCATGATCCATCGCTTGTATCTCGGCTAACATTGACATTTCACTATTATTTTGACTTAACTGACCTTGGCAAGACCTTTAATCAGCTGCTTGCAACACCCGAACAATTCCCGAACACGTCACACGCAATTATCGCAAATTCTGTGTATTTATACATCAACTTCTACATTCTACTTGATGTGAAATTGTGAATGTGTGTGTGTGTGTAAGCTCTAAAGACTTGCCTTATTCACGAAATCGTTCCATCAAGTTTCGCATTAACTCTTCGTTCTAGCACTGCGTCAGGCTTATTTCTCTGTGCAAATCGAAAATTTCAAAAGTTTTACTTTCCGTAATTTATTGTGTTGTATTTACCTGTTATTTACACAAAGGTGAGTAGAGTGTTTTTGTATTAAACCGGCAAATTTTGTGATTGTAAACTGTTAATAGTGTGTGTATGAGAGTGTTTAGTTCTAGCTTGAAAACCTGGAGAATTCGATTTTTAGGATCATTATATGTATATTGAAATATTGCTGTGCTGTCACGTTTTCTATGGGAGCTGCCTTTCATAACTTGTTAAATATGGTCGTGCTTGTTCATATAACAAAAAAACTGCCAATTGCTGACGCGCATAAATCGTAAGAGCAGTTGTTGTTAACCGGCTTTTTTCTGACGATGCCCGAGTTGAGTTCTTCACGAACCGGTTCAATTCTACTCTTGTTCTACATTTATATACTTGGCAATGAAAATAGAAGCTAATTCATTTTTAAACATAACCACACTCTAGACACAAAATGCAAGTTGCGTTTGCGTTTAATATACAACACGCAAAATATACTTACGTAATCACACGGATATTGAAAAATGCACTTTCTTGTTCTTAGAACGTTCTGGATGTTCATCTATGTACTGTATACATGCGTCTCTTTCATTTTTTTTATTTTTGCAGCATTATCTAATCAGATTTTTGTTATTTTCCATGGATGTGCGTTTTATCTTGAGTGACGATTTTTATATCGGCTATAAGAACGCAATTTCCAATTGCCCTCTGTATATTTTTGTTTGTGTGTAAATACATTATACTACATTATACATATATATTCTATTCTATATAGTGTATAGTCCCATAACAAATATTAATAATAACCTTTCGTTGACCTTTACAGCAGCCTTTGGAGGTTGTGGAGAGGATTGTTTTGTGTATATTTACTAAAATGTATTTGTAGTGTGTATAACTAATAAAATGTTGCACAATCGCCATACAACCAATAAGTCATGTTTTGATTAAATTGATACTTTAGTTGTTCAGTATATTGATACTTTATATTGTGTATACATGTAAACACAAATAATTAGCGTCTCTTCCTTGATTGAAATCATGATAATGATAATAGGAGCTTGTATCCGCCCCTAAATACCTAATTGGTGTGTTATAATAAATAAAATTCAATTAGCAAATACTAATTTTAAGGCATCCCACTTAGTTTTGGAATATACGAATATGCTTACGGGGTAGTTCAATAAATTCTCAAAACGCAAGCGAAGGAATGATATTTTTCATTGAGTTATATTAAATTTTTCGCAATATTCGCCTCAACGTTCACCGCAACGTTGGTCAAACGTGGTATTAACTTTGTGATTTAAAATTTCTTATTTTCAAAAAACACAAATTTACAGCGTTATTTTTAGATTTAAGAATAAGAGAGAAATCGAGCAAATATCGGGATTGAAAGCAATGTTTTTTTTAAATCCATTTCATGACGTTTTTTAGCGTTTGCAAACTGTAACTGGCCCTAAATGATAGTTCTGCCCGGTAATGGTTCGTCCTTTAGAAATATAATCCACTAGCATCGCATCACATGGGAGACGTAATCAACTACTTGCCCAATGCAATTGTATTCGCATACTGATTCACCATGTTGGATCCACGATTAAGAATACAATTTTGATCCTGGTGGTGACACAGTGAAAAATCTTTATTAATTATTTCTTAGATTGTTCTAATTAAAAAGCGACACACCTAAGCAATCTCTTTATTTTTTGGTTTCCGGGACTCAAACCGCTATTCCATTTGAAATTTATTGCAAAGCTCTTTAACGTATCTTTTCGGAAATGGCTTGTTTTATTTTAAAATAATATAATAATTAAAATAAACATTTATCGACACCTTTTTAACCAACTTCCACTTATCCGATCCAGCTGAAAATTAGTAAAAAGATTAGTAAAAGATAAACTATATATATGAAGATTTTGTTTAAAAAAAAGTTTATTCCTTCTTGTTACCTTTTTTTCTTTCATTAGCTTATAAATTATAAATTGATTTTACCAATCATTATAGATGCTTATATTACGTTCTGTTGTGTGGGTGTGTGTTTGTGTAACTGTTTTTGGCTCATAATTCCACTTCTTGTCATACATCGATCAGAAACTTGGTTAAAAGACTTGTATCCTGTGACAATGCAAATCAAATTTGGGGCTTCATTTTCCAATCTACCCCTACATCGACTTATCTATTTTTGATGGTATTTTAATTGTAGTACTACGTTTTTATTTAACTGTAACTGTAAACTATAATAAATTAAAGTAAAATATTAAAATAAACATCATATATTTAATAATTTATTATGTATTAGTAAATCTACAGAGTAAATAAAACACAATATATAAACTACCCAATCTCACTGCACCAATCTTAAAATTGTAAATGAATTAAAAATAAGTCCAAATAAGTTCAATAAACGAATACAACCGCAACTGTTGTTATCTTATGTTTGCAATGACCAACCATCCGAAAAGTGCATGCGTGTGTCGACGTGGTGACTGATATATAGCAAAAGCAACATGCTGCCGAAACATGTGTTGTGTTTATCAATTTTATTGTGCATATACCCTATAACCTATATATAATTACATTTATCAAAGTCAGTCAACTTTCACACAAATTTGTATTTTCTATTATGAATATAAGTTAAACGACTTTAAATGGTAGAGCAATTGTTTTTCAACTTTCTTACGTCTATAAAAAAAAAAAAAAATATGTAGTACCTATCTCGTCTTATTTCGATTGTTCTAAATTTAGAGGGTTAACCTTTCTTTAAGCTAAAGCTCTAACCTTGCTGAATGCCAAACGCAATATATTGTCATATATACGCATGCGCTGCGCATATATATATATATATATATATATATATATATGTTTTCGTGATAGCACGCTCCTGACGTCATAGAGACGTGTGCATGCGATGACTGCCTGACTGATTACAATGAAGTGCCCAACGTATGCGTGATAACTCAAAAGAATCGAAAGCTCGCGTGCTAATCGTGGAAAGATGCCAACAAAAATCTAATACCGGAAAGATAGTTACATGTTCAACACGTTTCTTTGCGTTTGGGTTCTTCTTATCGTAATAGAAAAAAATCTTATCTCTTTACACCAGTATTTGGTCAGTAATTAGTTTTATAAATTGCAACGTTGTATTTTTTTATTATATACGCCACTCCATTAATCTGATCCATTATCATAATAATTATATTGTATTATTTTTATCGGAGAAAATTAGGGTGTCATAAGGTCTCAATATTCTTTTAAAAACATACATTATCACCTAATTAGGTTAAACGTATGCTCCACATTAATATTGCGGTTTTCATTCGTGTGAATTTACAATAGCATTAAATGAATGCAAAGGAAATTGTTGATCACAGGAATTATACAAGTAAAGTAAAGATTGTGGATTATTGCATTAATTTAATTCTTAATGTCCTATAAATGGTTGATATGAGCTATGTCTTAAAAAGACTTTATATAGTAGAAATAAAAACAAAATATTAGTATAATGAACTAAATTCGTATTGTAGGGGATTTTGTGTTAACCAAAAAAGGACATACATCAATACAAACGTTTAAAAAATACATAATTAGAAACGTTTTTTTTAATTACACATTATACATACGGTTACCATTTGGGTTCGGCTAAAATACAGGACAATTAAATGTTTCTCTTAAATTTATAAGTGAAATTTATAAAATGCAGTACAAAACATACAAAATGTTCTGTATTTGTTGAAGAAATAAATAAAAATATACAGTACAACGTCCTAAAATACAGTACTGTCCTGTTAAATACAGTACGAATGGTCACCGTAATTATACAATATACATTTTTTCCAATGTGTACTGTCACATACCAACGAGGAGAATGTCTATATTTTTTATCTTTTATACTTATACCATGATAAAACATGTTTCTATTGGTATATTATTAAAAATAATAATACTAAACTATTTAAAAGGGACAAATATTGAAAACGTTTCTTGCATATCTTGCCATTGCAAAAAGTAAACTTTTATTTCTTCCCATTTCCAATAAAATTTGATAAAGCGTTGTTGCCGTATACAAATACGTAAGGCAGTGTACGATAATTCGCTGGAAGATATTGCATGGTCCAGCTTATTGGTACTATACAATTTTTTTTACAATTGGATAAAAAACATTATAAATGTTCAACTCGAACTAGATTTTTATGTATAATCTTAGGATAAAGACAATATCATCTAAATCACATCTTCAAAACGTACTCAGCAAATAACACTATTTATTTTGTTATTTTTTTAACCAATATTTGTCCTTTGTATATTTTTATACCTTTTAGAAAATGTAACATATGTTTTAAGTCTTGCCAAGATTGCGTTTCGAATAATAAACAATAATAAAAAATATATATAGTTCTATATAGAATAAATAATACAATCACATATATTTCCCCATTTCCATAGACATTGCATGCTTCATTCGCACATTATTATGAATTTAATTAACCAATTCTGCAGAAATGGTTCTAATATGCTGTTAAAAGTAAGTTTTTAATGTAAACTGTGCTTTTGTTATGTCAATAATTCAGCACAATATACAAAGTTTTTCCCATAGCTTCTCCAACTTCGGAAGTTGTCCTCCTACAATTTGAGAATTGCCCTTTCGTCTAAATATGTAGTAGGTCTAGTAGATATTAGATAAATTCTTTGTGCGCTTAGAAATCTTGGTAGAGCATCGCAAAGACGGCTCAAACTTTGTTGATTTAGGCATAAATATCAATATTAATGATGCCACCATGAAATGTTGACTGTTTCGCAAAATATAACATAAAGTGTAGTAATTATCTAAAAAAAAAACTTTTTTTAGTTTAAATTTTTAAAACTTACTTTGATAAAGTGGAAATGATGAAAATCGATAATATTAAGAATTTGATTCGAAATCTGCTTGGTTTGCCGCTTGTATTCCCACAAATACTCAATCGTGAAACGACAACATGGAAAAGCACGACCACGAAACTATTTTTGGCAACTAGAAGTGTTTCGCGTTAGCCTCATGTGAGTAACGTATTTGCGACAATATGCATATTTACTATTTCAGTATTCGGTAGTCCATTCCTCCATACCAACCTCCTCTCTGTTTTTGTGCGTGGCGTCTTTTGAGCGTAAATGTTTTTGTTGTGGCTGTGCAAAATACGCGAAATCATCAATTCCCAATTGTTATTGTGTGTTGTCCAAGCGTATTAAAAAATTATGTAAACAATACCCGACAAAAATAAATAACGGCAACAACGTCAAAATCAGTCAAAATATTATAGCTCTATAATAGAGAATATTTGGTTGTACTTTTTACAGAGATTGTACCTGAGATTGTGTGTTTGTGTGTGTGTTCGTTTAATAGATAAATTTATATGTATTGGCAAAGTATTGTTAGACGAATGAGGGGTGGTGGGTCGCTGTTCGGAAAATCTTCTGCGCATGTGTTGTTTCAACTTCGGCATCGTTCACAGATTTCGTCATTGGTATCGCGGTTGCCTTCGTGGTCTTGCCTCAGTCCTCGTAACTCCCGAACAACACTGCTTACAAAGTACTCAACCTCATCGGCAGTATTAACTCTACTGATATCAAAGTCGTCGTATTTCGCTGCTGCGTTTGTCATACGATTTCTGAGTGTTTGTAAATTCAAGCGAATTGGTCTTTCTCGTCACAAACCGGCGACCAGTGCTTTCACAACCCTCGCTTCGATCAACAGTAGAATAAACAGTTCTTCAAGTACTTTAAGATTTCACACAGCAGCTGCTAATATGGGTTGGCCTTCTGAGTACGATAAACGCGATGATAAGGTATTTAAATCGTGTTTTTTTTAAATTATGTTTTTGTATGTCGAGTGAATTCTTCCGCGTTTTTTTAAGGGAAACGAATATGCGACAAGGTCACCGCTCACGTTTTCCTGATATTCCCGTTGCGCAAAAAGTGGCTGTTCATAATTTAACTGTTTTCCATTGCACACATCTTGATGGTTATGTAATACTTTGTGCATATTTGCATCAAACGTCTCATGCATTTAAATTGCGTTGGCATTTTGATACTAATAATACTCTAAACGACTCTACCAAAACCAGAGAAAAAACACGCACAAAATTTGAACGGAATTCTCATTGTATATCCAACTCTTATGTCAGGGTGCGATAACAATTTGCGTATCTCTCTTGAAGTGCGCAATACAAAATACATTTTTATTGATTACAAATCACAGGCTTATCGGGCTTCAGTTCATACATTGTTAATTAATTACACTTGTTTGTATATTATATGAATAATGTATATTTTATATTATATATTATTTACTGCATAACAACGTTTATTATAATCGTCATAAAAATGATTGTTTATTACGTTCGTTTGCCCATATGCATCCTATCAAAGTCATAATGAAAACCAGTCCCGTTGCATAACTATACGGAAACAACCGAGTGCCAAAAATGCAACATTTCACCTGCTAACCGCAAGAGCATTATAATTAAACTACATTGCTAAATATAAATTCAATATCTACATAAATACTTTTTCATTGTTTATGTTTTTAAATCACACGTATTTGTTATTATTATTATTATTATTTGCATGACGGTGCATAGAAAGAGCGGTCAATCACGAATGAAGGTGACGATGGTGTGACTATATAGATTTCTAATCATTCTATATTGTATAATAAACTCGAATTTAATATATTTCCTCTTTCTATTACAGATGACCAAGTCAATCAATACTAGCGAGGCTCGCTCTCATCTGGAGCATATGTGTCAGCTGGATATTGACACCCCGGTGCCAGCCGTTCGTTTGTCCGGTATCATCTGCACCATTGGGCCCGCTTCCAAGAGTCCCGAGATTCTCGAGCAGCTGATTGGCGGTGGCATGAACATTGCCCGTTTGAATTTCTCGCACGGATCTTATGAATATCACGCAGAGACCATCAAAAACATTCGCATTGCTGCCAAGAGCTATTCGGCAAAGCTGGGTATTGATTACCCACTGGCCATTGCTTTGGACACAAAGGGACCTGAAATTCGTACCGGACTGTTAGAGGGCGGAGCATCAGCTGAGATTGAGCTGAAGAAAGGCGAGACCATTCGTTTGACCACCAACAAGGAATACGCTGAAAAGGGATCTGGCAAGATCGTCTTTGTCGACTACTCGAACATTGTCAATGTGGTTAAGCCAAATAACCGCATCTTTGTTGATGACGGTTTGATCTCTTTGATTGCCGTGGAGGTGACAAAGGACACATTGGTGTGCACCATCGAGAATGGTGGTTCGTTGGGCTCACGCAAGGGTGTTAACTTGCCCGGAGTGCCAGTTGATCTGCCAGCTGTTTCTGAGAAGGACAAGGCTGATTTGCAGTTTGGTGTCGAACAAGACGTTGACATGGTGTTTGCCTCGTTCATTCGTAATGCTGATGCTTTGCGTGAAATCCGTGGTGTTCTTGGAGACAAGGGCAAGAACATTAAGATCATCTCAAAGATTGAAAACCAACAGGGTATGCAGAATTTGGACTCAATCATTACTGCTTCCGATGGTATCATGGTTGCTCGTGGTGATTTGGGTATTGAGATCCCACCAGAGAAGGTGTTCCTGGCCCAGAAGGCTATGATCTCGAAGTGTAACAAGGTTAGCTGAAATTATTATCTTATATGACCCTTATTAACATTCATATGTTTTTTTTAGCAAGGAAAGCCCGTCATCTGTGCCACTCAAATGCTTGAGTCCATGGTAAAGAAGCCCCGTGCAACCCGTGCCGAGATCTCAGACGTTGCCAATGCTATTCTTGACGGTGCTGACTGTGTCATGTTGTCCGGTGAGACCGCCAAGGGTGAATACCCACTGGAGTGTGTGCTTACCATGGCTAAGACATGCAAGGAAGCTGAGGCAGCCCTGTGGCAGCGCAATCTATTTTCCGACCTTGTGTCAAATGCAACCACTCCATTAGACTCTGCCCATGCTGTGGCCATTGCCACCGTTGAAGCTGCTGCCAAGTGCGAGGCAGCCGCAATCATTGTGATTACCACCAGTGGACGATCCGCTCATCTGATCTCCAAATACAAGCCAAAGTGCCCAATTATTGCTGTGACCCGCTTTGCACAGGTTGCCCGACAGGCACATCTGTACCGTGGAATTTTGCCACTATCCTACAACGGTAAGATATTATATAAAATTGTACAATTACTTATAATTCACTAATGAAATTTTATAAGGAACATATTTTGTGCCTATATTTCGCTAGAACTTCGCAAGACTGATCTAGTCATAGACAAAATGCGGTTCTCAAACAAATTCACCTTTACTGGTCGTCTCTGCTTAGGCGGAGACGTACAGTTTTGGTGCGCGTATTTCCAGTATCGCCGCTACCGACCGCTCCCTGGTGACCAAACCGACCAATTGTAAACC
>JAAAKO020025151.1:0-14245 GCA_010015015.2 Bolitophila cinerea
TTTGTTGTAATGAGGGATTGGGGTATGCCTATGGTAGGTTCCGGTTCGATAAGAGAGTCTTCTGATCCTTTTCGTTCCAATTTATCGGCATTTTAGTTTCCCGAAAAGCCTAAATGGCCTGGGATCCATGTTAGCTCGATATTGTTATGTTTTCCTAATAGGTTAGAGTTAGTTGGCAGTCTTTCACTAATCCCGACTTGGTTATGTAACTGTCAAGACCGCGTAAAGCAGTAATTCGGCTTGAAACACCATAGCAAATTTCCCGAATGTGACATTTATGTTAGATACCATACTATTACATCAATTCTTGATCAGTCATTGTGTTCCTTTCTGTAAAGTGACTTTAGTTCAGCCATTCCTCTCAGTCTGGTATTTTTATCAAAAACTTTCTTTCAAAAGAATGAATCGGTCTTATGTGATCGTTTTTCATAAACAGAGATGGCACTAAGAAGACAAATTTTGATAATATGAGTGCATGGTCAGTTTATGAACCAGAACAGATCCACTCGTTGTTGCTTTGCATACGTAGTGCATATAATAATGCTTGGCCTTCAATGTACAGGGGTAAAGGCGGAAGGTTTCAGAAGGACTCTATAGCGCCGCGGTTGTTGCCGTTTTCATGCCACTCTGCGGCATTGCCAAAAAGCCAAAAAGTCATTTATTAGTTTTATTCTCCAATTATTTTTTAAACAAAAGTATCTAAACTAATATGACTCCCAGATATTTGACTTATGAAGTCAATTAGAGGTATTTATTAAATAGTTTTAGGTTTGTACAAAGTTTATATTTCCTTTTATAGGACAAAATATCCAATGCTGTTTTAGACGGATTAACCGACAATTTGATTTTTTTACACCATCTTTCTACAATAGATAGTGCTTGTTTCATAATTATATTAATTATAGTATTTTCATCCTTGATTGAAATATCATCAGCAAAACAGATTGTAAAATAGCTGTTCAGTAAACTATCAATTACTAGGCACAACATGAGGGTTAAAAGTACCCCACCCTGTGGACAGCCTTGATTAACTTTAGCTTATAAACTGACCCCTTTCGAGTCACAGCAAATTGTCCAAATTTAAAACATGTTGATCATTCAATTGACCAGCATGTCGTCGATTTATAAAGGAACCTTCTTTGTCTAGGAAGACTGAAAATGTCTGTTGTTTAAAGTGAAAATACTTTTCAATACGAGAGAATGCATTATAAAGTGCTGTTTCTACTGATTAACCGGAAAGGTATGCATTTTGTTAAGAGATTTCAAATGTAATGAGGTATCTCTAAGATATCTATCACATAATCTTTCGAGTGTTTTAAGTACAAACGATGTTAAACTAATTGGACGAAATGATTTTGCTTAGTTATAGTTGTCTTTGATTGGTTTTGGAATAATGACGATTTTAGCAAATTGTCAAGTTTTTGGGATATGTTCAAGTGTCTAGACTTAAACTAGTTGGGCCATTGATCCCAGAAGCACTGGGTCATGTCTTTGTATCATAATTGGATAGATGCCGTCATGGCCTGCCGCTTTGTACGGCTTAAAAGAGGATAAGGAACATTTGATTCTGTCTATTGTTACAGTGATGGAGGCTAAGCTCCAGTTTGGATTAGACTCCGCACAAAGTATTGTATTGTGTAGTATGATGCACAATACAATGGACAGTTTGGAAAATTAGTGTTCATCAGATGCACCAGAGTTTAGGTATGGTAAGGCGTTTTGGTGCTATCACCGAGCAACATTGTACCAATTGTGTCGTCTTTATCGATAGAGAATGCTTTTGTGATTCTAGAGGTAGCTGACCACTCTATTTTACAACCAAAGTTCTTCCATAAGTTTCTTTGAGCCTAGCTCTTCTTATATAATCTTTTTTGTGCACATCAACTCTTCATAGAAACGTTTCGGACGCAATTTAACTTTATTTTACTCGTCTAGTGTTTGAAATTTCTTATTTCTCCAAGGCGGATATGTTTCTTAGCGAGAGGTCATTATGGGACATCAAGGTCAGTGCAAAAGTAATGGATCTCTCTAGATGCTCCGCCTGAACATATTCTATTTTGTTTTCCTGGGATTTCTGTGTTTAAGTAAGTATGTAATGTTATTTTCAGAGAGTAGTTTAAATTATATAATGTTATGATCAGGCATTGCTACTTCAGACGATACGTCCCACTCAGTGATTGGTTTGCTAATCAGCTGGTTGCTAGGGTGAGGTCAATTGCGTTAGCATCCATAGATATCAGTAGCTGTATACTATCCTGTTCACAAAAAGTAGCCAGAGCTACCAGTTCAGCTGATTGGCTCACACCAATACTTAATCTTATTCTATAGGGACTATAGCTATGGCAACATCAAAACCCTAATTTAACTGTTTCTTTAAATAAATAATACAAGAATAAATAAAAAATAATGTAATCAAAATCAATACTGATGTTTTGAATGTAATTCATTTTTATATAATTATTTACATTAATATAAACATATTTTCCATAAATCTTTAAAAAAAGGTTACACATTACCCAACATAAAAAATACACCGAAATACATACACACTTAAAACTAACGTTAATGAGCTATTTAATAAACCCCTTGAATAAATTAACATTTCTGCTTGTACAAGTGGAAGCGCTGAAACATAAATTGAGTGTTTTGTTTATCCAATCTTTTCAGTGTTTAATCCAGTGTAAACCAATAATCAGTCCTCCTCCTCCGCACTCTCCTCTCTCGTTCACCGCTCCTACACTGTGGTGTTTTGATTTGTTTTCTTTGGAAGTGCTTGTATATAAATACTCTTCTATAGTATATAAATGTTTTTTTGCCTATATGCATATTGCAATCGATCTTCGGCGTTCCAGTGAGTAAGCAGGAAGTACCAAATTAATTTTTTAAGTAAATTAGGAAAACATTTACGAGCTACAAAACATATACACACACTAAATAGAGAAGAAAATTTATCGTGGCCGATCGGAAGATGAAACATTTTTTGTGGGCAATCGCGGATTTCGATTATGCATTTGAGATGTTTGATGTAACAGCAAATTTTGATTAGGTTTATTTTTCTAAGCTCACGTAAATTACGGCAGTGTGAGAAATGGAATATATAAATTGTTCGAATAATATCGAAGCGGATGCTGAACACGGGAGTTCCCACTGTGCACGTTATGCCTTCAGGATAGGAAACACGTATTTTTGTATGTTATAAATTAGATTAGTTTTATTTTTGTGTACAATTGTATCTATTGCAGTGACCTAATTCAATTTCGAAATATCTTTCTGAAATATGTATATATTTTTTGATTTAATATATATGACGTCACTAAACAAAAACTCAATAAATAAAAATGGCGAACGGATTACCCCCGTCGGCTTCGGTCGCCGTCCGTCGCGTCTAAATTCGTTATTATTATCAGTACTCAAACTAGGTACTTTGTTTTATTTATTAGAAACATAAATTATCCTCTGACTTTAGCATGTAAATTTCAGCATTTGCATAATATTCAGAGCGCGTTTTCCGACACCCTCGCCTCATTTGAATGTATAATGACAAAATGTTTATGGAGCTCCGGTATATTTGTGTACACACGGTATAATATATATATAGCTTATATAATACAATAGATATGGGTGTTTCACAACAAAATATAGGGGAGACAGCCGGGCCGGTAAAAAACACACACATTCTACGATATAACCTGATTGGTCCAACACGGACATATTTTCGGATGAATTAGTAAAACAATGGCTACGCAATGACTAGCATAATTAACATAATCGCTATCATTTATAAGCGGTGTGAGTTTAATTATAGAAGTTTGAGAAGACATATAACACGCCATGCTAGATTAAACGATCTACTGTTTTATTTAATAATGAAGGTGGTTTTTGCAAAGAGCTTTTGAGGTTTTTGTTTGTGTTTGAGGTTCAACGGTTTTTTGTTGTTGTTTTTGTCGTTGGGTGCGTGCGAACAGACACCGGAAATGCGAGCTTCTCTGTGAACGATTGAAATACGTGAGTCGAAGAACTCGGTGACTTTTTGTTTGAATATACCTGTAAATTGAAATCAAGTATATTTGCTCATTTATACAGAATCACTCAAATAAATATCTGTTATTTATTGCATTACTGTTAAATAAGTTGTGGTAATAAGTTTTTCGGAAAAAACTATATTATATAAATAAACAGTTAACTAAAGCAAACCATTTTATATTAAGATATAAGGTAGAGAAAGAAAAATTGATTTTAATCAAATCTTCCAATGTTTACCATAAAATAATGAAACACTTTATTCAGAGAGATCTCCGCTGTTATTTTGTCTAATAATTGGGAACATCTTAACTAAAGTACAAAAATTCTTCACCAAAAACTTATAGAATTTATTTTAATATGTGAAAATGGATACATTTTGTAATTAACTAGAGAATATTTTTGGTTTTCTGTCTTTAGTTTAGATTTAAAAGATGCCAAGTGCTATTGTTCTTTTTATTTATAGTTGTTCCAATATTTTGGGAATCGTATACTGTGGCGTCCTGTGATATACTATGTAATACTTTTACGAGGTTTATCAAAAACTACATATTACAAGAAATGATTTGGCAAATAAATCGCTTTATATACTGTTAGGTATCCAAATGAGAAGAGGGTGTCTAAAATCAACTATCTAAGCCTCTCATCACTATACATATCCAACAATTGAATACCTTGATGCTACGGCTACCCTTTATGTATACAAAAAAATATTCAAAAACAAGGTTGTTGTTGTAGTTGTTGCTAGCATTCACTTTTTTTAATAAATGATCTATAATTGATTTAAAAAAGTCTAAGGGCTTTATCTCACATATACTATCGATTATTAAATTGAAAAAAAAAAAACAGTTATCCATGAGGAAGAGTTTTTATTTTATAAAAGGTTTCTGCTTTTTTAAATAAAATTGAATTTTTATAAAACGGATAAAACTTTTATTTTTAGATAGTAATTTTCTATAAAGAATGATTTATATTCTTTTATGAGAAGATAATCTCTCCTGTATACAAATTCATCTAACAATAAAAGTTATTAGCAAAAAAACAGTTTTTTAAAAATCTGATTGAAGTTTAAAAAAGCATAAAACGTCCTGAATAAAAGCATTCTGAAGTAGGAATAATTGTTGAGTATCCTATATTTGTGTCGTATTTAAAGAGCCAGTTTGGTTATTGAGTATCTCTTATAAACCTAAACCAAATTATTCATTAAAAAAGATATTTTATAAGGTAACATATATCGTTCCTATAAAAACAATATTGTTACCATGATTATTTTTTAACCATCAATTATTTTTATTTACAAACAAACTTTTTACAGCGATTAAATAATTGTACCCATTTTCTTGTATTATTTTTTTTAATTTTAAGTTTTGATATATTTAAAAAAAAACACTTAAACTTTATATTTTCAGATTTTTTTCTACCAATGTATTTTCCTTGGTCCATTCATTTGATTTCTCTTTGTTTGTTTAAAACTTATCAAACACGACAATTAATCTAATACTTTATACAAAATAAATTGGGAACTTGCCTTGACTTGACAATAAGTTGGTACTTTTTCCAATAGAAGCCATTCAAAATCCTCAATTTGTTTAAAATACGTTTTTTTATTGTTTTAAACAGTCATTTAAAAATTAAAATGATCAATAATTAGCAATTTGAGACAATTATTTTATATTATATATTTTTTAAGATAAGGTACTTATTCTTTATTTCTTGTGTAACTCATTTATAATAAAGGATACTTTAGCATGGACATGTTTAATGATAGAATTTGAGGGATGGTTCTGTAATAAAATGAAGATGGCGTTCAAAATTACTAATTGTTGAGCATTTTAATAGGGATTTAAAATATATATCATCCATGTTTTTAAAATGGTCAAAATTCTGTCTATTGTTGGTATTAGCGTTAACTACCAAGCTTACTGCAATAATTGTTTGAGGTAATTCATTGATTCTAATTTATAATATGTACTAGATTAAATTGTTAGCATGGGTTTACAAACACATTGAATATAAACAATATTATAATTTATTATTAAATATGGATAATTAAATATTTCATTCTATTAACAAACACAGTAAAATTAAAAAAGGCCTATAATTTAGAATGCACAAAAAACAGTTTTGACATATAAGAAATTGGAAATCGTGCTCTTATTTTATAAAATAAATACTCTTTAAAATAAAAAAAAGTTCCGCTACAAAAATAAAAAATATCCGCTTTAAAATTCAAAAACAAACTCTAATATTTAATAAATGTGCTCTAATTTTTCAATTCCAATAATTTTACGCCAGTCTCATTTATTTGTGACCGTGGCTCCTGGTCACATTAAATGAAATTAAGATGATTTTTTTGATTATACACATTTACAATAATATCGTACTAAACCTAACCTCTTATATAATATATTTACTTTATTTAACATACTATATGTGCCTTTGCACAGCTTACCGCTACTAACCTTTGTTAATCAAAGTGTTAATAGGATGATAGGACGGCGTATGGTTGCCTGGGCGAAGGGATGATTCCTCAAAAGGTGATGGATAGGTGTCCGCTTTCTGGGGTTCTTGGCTGGTGACCGCCGGTGACCGCCGGTGACGGGTGGGAACGGGCGGCCAGATTGTATCTTTTGTATATTGTTTCGTTAGGATCTTATCTCGATTTCCATCACATCTTATCGGTCAATTCTTCTCCTGTGATGCTCCGTCTCCCGTTTCAGTTCTTAAAATGCGGTCGGATGTCGTCTTTCCGCCGCAGACGTCTTGTGTTGCACTTTCCGCTATCGATGAGCAGTGCAATATATCAAGTGCGCTCAGTGCTTGAAGTGCATCTCTGTCATTGAGGTTGTGTGCATTTGGGCGTGTTGTAAAGACAACCTTTACATTTTAACACTCTAATTTTTGGAAGGTGTATATATTATATCAAGTTTTCTGCATTACCTAGAGCACATTTATTAAATATTAAAGCACGTTTGATATATTCTGCGGACATAATTAATTTTTCAGCATTATCTAATAGAGCCCAACATTTTTTTCCAGAGCATATCAATTTTTGCTAAAGTACATTTTTATAATTTTTAAAGGTCGCATAATTTTTAACCATAAAACAAATGAGCTTATAAAAAATAAAATTAAAAATAATTGAACATTTATAGACATAAAAACATCAAACGAATAAATTAGCATTCTTAAAAACAAATGCACATTGAAAAATACAAATTACCCAATCCTAATCCTAATCCTTTATTTATGTGTGAATTTATTGTTTATAATTTGTTGTGCTCAATTTTTATATATTGTATGGTCACAAATATATGCTTATTTATAATTTGTTTTAGTTTAAGTTTTTATATGTGCAACATTTATCATTGAATTAGTATTTTTTTTTTTTTTTAAATTGTTATGCCACATAAATATAACTTAAATATGATATAAAGAGATTGCTTTTAAATACTTTGTTTAGAAAAGTAATTTTATAACGAACTAGTTAATAATGGAAAGACTTTTAAAATCAATGTTATATTTATAATAGCTTCGTTTAAAATATAACTATTTCATTAATTGTATAACGTTAGTATAAAACACGAAAATCTATTATATGTTTTAAAAAATATTTAAAAAAATGTATAAAGATTTTTTTTCATTTTTTTGTAGTAAATATTTTATTACGAAATAGTATTTTCATTTTTAAATATTTTGCAATAAATATAATAAAATATATTAAAAAAATAATTAAAATAAGCAATGATTAAATATGGCCATTTAATTAATTATTTTATTGTAAATATTTATTATTAAATAATTATTTTTTTTAATCTTTTAGCACAAATATAATAAAATCTATAAGGGTAATATTAAATATATGAACAAAGTAATAAAAATTGCCATTTAATTTATTATTTTGCTGTTAATGGTATGATAAATTTTCTACTTTTTTAAAATCGTGTACAACAAATTATTAAAAGGTATTATAAAATTTATATTATTTATTAAAAAAAGATCAAGTAATGCTCGCCCACTACATCAAAAAAGCTTATAGTTCACTAGAGCATTACGCAAGCAAAACACTTGTATGAATTTTGACAAAGTATAAGTTATATCTTAGTTGCTGGAACTATATTGACACTATTTCTATCACAATAGCATTGTTGTAAAATAAAAGTCAATATAGTTGCAGTATTGCCCAGTCTGACTTATGATATAAAAAATCTATGTATAACTGATATTTAAAAAAAAAAGATTCCTAACGTACGTTAGAAAATGCTGTTCGGGGATAATGCTGATAAGAAAAAGAACGATCTATCCATAATCCATAATCAAAACGTAATTAAAAACATTTTTTTATAAAGTTACATCAACAGGCGAAGCTAACTGACAGTTTATTTTATCTTTAGTACATATATCCATATAAAAATAACATTAAAATTCAAATACATTGTGACAAAAAATAAAAATTAAAAACTAATCTAGGATTTAAAAACAATTATATATAAAAAAGCTAAGCTAAATCTCAAAACAAGGACACCACTGTACATCAGTTCCTCATTCTTTGTTTTTGAAGTAATTGTGTGGATTGAACTACCTATTATGTTGAAAAAAAATTGTCGGAAGCAATGCTTTCCGAAAAGCCTGCGAAGAGCACTTTAAAAACTTGCAAGCGTGCTGAGTAAAATGATGACCTAACATTGGAGTTTAAATATCTAAATGAAATCTAAGTATTAGTTTTAGTAATAAATTTAGTAATAAATATAGTATAGTATAAATAAATTTAAAATTATATATTCTAACTTTAAAATATGAAATTATTAAATTTACTGCTTGATTTGATTCTAGAATGTATGTTTTACATATAGGGCAATATCCCTTACATGCATCTAATTTAAATAAATAAATTAATTAACTTCTGGAACAAGTTTTAAAAATAGGGAAAATTGCAAAATATGTCTGTGAACAGTGAGAGGTTGAAAATGAACTGAAATGAAACGGCAAGGGCTTCAACACATTCTTTAAGAACAGCAGTGAAGTCTCATCAGGACCATTACCCTTATTCACATTGATGTTCATTTATTGAATCAAGATCTACAGTTTCGTAATCTCCAAAAGTTCAAACTGGGTCCGTCAATAAGAAACTGCGTCTTTGAAAATTAAACACTTTAAAAAAATGTTCCAAACATATTGCAAATATCTTAGATAACAGTGGGTCTAAAAAAAACTATTAAATCGATTTAAAAAAAAGCGTTTTTTTTCGATTTTTTGATTCTTATTTGTGCATACAATATTTCTTAAACTCCTCAAAAACTATATCTGAACAATGAACTTGCTTTCTTTGTGTACCAAAGACATTTTGCTATGCAATTGTTTATTTTAAAAAATAAAAAATGTAAAAATATTTTAGAAATATTTTTGAGTGAATAAGAATATGTGTTTTTTGAATATTTTATAAATTTTTCAGTACAGTATTATAAGAAAACCTATACTCAAACTTTTCTGACAAAAACGATTTTTACAGCAACAATAACAAGGAATACCAGTATCGATTCTAGTTTCGATTTAATATAACAAAAGGAGACACATTGGAGAAAAGAAATCAAAAATTGTTTTTAAAAAAATCAATTAGTCGACTCGATTTGTCTTTTTTATTATCTACGTATGGTTTTTTAATCAAATCATTTTGGATTTTTCGGAGGTACAATACGCAAAATAATATAAGACACTATTTGTCCGTTTGTATCGGTTTCACGCTTTCCTCTTCAAGTTTTAAAGCTTTAAGAGAGAGAGCGATTAAAAGTACGCGTATCATATTATTTACAAACAAATTTATGAATATTATAGTGTTTACAAAATATGTTGCAAATATGCATCTGTTCGTTTTGCTATTAGTTAAATTTAGTCTTGGCCGTTTAAACCTTTATTCGTTAGATATCCACAAATTGCAATATGATGTGTGCTATATTTTAGTTGATCTAAGCATTTCTCTTTGTTTATACAAAACATTAAAACCGCACATAAACTTATCACACCGCTGCCATCAATCTTCCGTATTACGCGAACGCTCGCCAGCATCTCACCCGAAAACCAAATCAACATATTATAGTATATACACAAATACACATCAGACATATATATACATACACATACATATACATAGACACACACACACACACACACTCACACACGCATAATTAACCTTTTAACGAAACTGTTTTAGTTTAATATACGAGACCTTATGCACATATCTTTAACCCTTTTTTCCGTTGGGTTTCTTTGACATAATACGTGCACTATAGACTATACATATAATAACATATATCGTATCGCGTATATATGTTTATGTATATATATGCATGCATAATATATATATGTATGTGTATAAGTATGTGGGGATATAAATGCGCACGCGACAACTGTTTGTCATTTTTAAATATAGTGTTTATTTTCGAATGCCATATGTGTTGATCTAAAGAGGTTTTTGTTTGTGTTTTATTAGAAATTAACACGTTCGTGCACTAAACGGTTAGCTGTATATGTATATATATATATGTTGGCGTGAACATTGATACATATACATACAAAATATATACATCATATACATATAGAGGTAGAGGAGGTTAGAGTTAATGATCTCACTCCGTATATATATATACAGCATTACGTGGCCCAAGCACATGCTCCATGCTCCCGCTCCGGCATTATCCCGGATTCATAAAAACCATATAATCATTATTTATGTTGCGTTTATGGAATTGATTATATGGAACATAAAATTGAGTTTATTTAACGCGTCGAAGAAATCGTTAAAATTCTGAAACATTAAATCGGATATAAACAAAGAGGTTCCCGAGAAAAACTCTCGCTATTTGAATTTTATTTTCAAATCTATTTCATTATCTGTTATACATATATACAATGCATACATTACATACATGTTATACTATATATACATGTTGTTGTTATGGCTTGGCAAACTATGTTCAATATTAGAATCATCAAAAATAATTCTAGAAACAAATAAACCAAAGGCAAAACCACAAAACGAATTATATTATATGGTGTCTTTTTTTAAAATAAGTTTATTTAGCCAAAATTTCAATGTACATATCTTATATCTAAACAGTCAAATTCTAAACCTAAATTGTATATGTATGGGTATTTTGTTATACGTAAATTAAGTAACTTTTATCGATAACATGTATATGATTTTTTTTCTTATATGTAGGTGTAAGTTGATTTATTGGGTATATTACAGCTTGATTGTATAAATTGGTTGATATATTTCATATTTTAGGAAAAGGCCATGTTAAACCTAAATTTGTTAATAGACTACCCAAGTAACAAATTTCTGTAAAACTTGCTTTAAAGTTGCTGTATTTGGTCTTATTATGATGGTGCCCTATATATGAGGTTTAAATCAGCTATTTATAAAGTTGCAACTTTATATCCACTATAATTGTAGTCGATTTATAAATATCCTTTATTAGAACTATAAAATTGCTAGTTTTGAAGCAGTAACTGTATATTTTCTTTTGTGAAAGGGGATTTATAGGTGTCCTGGAAAATAACTTAAATATTGCTAATCTTAAAGTCACAACTATATATTACCTTATATAAAAGCTTTTTTTAGAGAGAACCTATATTTCAACTTTTATAATGCTTTTTACAAAAATAACTATAAATTTGCTTTTATTTTAATAGCGTTCCTATATTATACCAGAAATATTTCATTTTATACATTTGACGTTTAGAGCAAAAATAGGCATGTATTCAAATCAATAAAAAATCGAAAATCATCAAATGAATGCTTTAGTTCAGTTGGTAAAGGAGAAGAAACAATAATCATGAGCAGCCATATTTCAGTCTAAGGAAGGATGAAATATACGAACCAATCTAAATCGCCCATAACCTACATGAGATTGATAAAAGAAACCAGTACATTGCAAAGACAGGTGCAATGATACTATACAGAGAAATAAAGTGTGCCTGTGCTTATATCAAAAAATACTATCTGTTGAATAACATGTAAAGCTATAGTCGATTTACAGGGACGCAGCAATACCAGCAATTTAAAGCAGAATTAAAGGCTATTTAAAGGGAATTGGATTGTTTTTACCATTTATAGCAGAATTAAAGGTGATTTATAGGACATGAGATTTTTTCATCATTTACAGCAGAATTAAAGGCTATTTAATGGGAATCGTAATGATAAAATAAAAAGAAATACATATTCTTCTTATAATTCGCTAGAACCACTTTTACATTAAGAATTCATAGCAGAATTAAAGGCGATATAAAGGGAATAAGATTTTTTTCATAATTCATAGCAAATTTAAAGGCAGTTTAAAGGGAATAAGATTTTACTTATCATTTATAGCTGAACCAAAGGTAATGGTAATGGTAAAATTTAATAAAAAGCATATTCTTCTTAGAATTCGATAGAATCATTTTTAAATTCAAAATTAATAGCCGAATTAAAGGCCATTTATAGGCAATGGGATTGTTTTCATCATTTATAGCAGAATTAAAGTCTATTTAAAGGAAATGAAAATTGTATAGCATAATTGAAGCAAGTTAAGAGTTTAATAAAACTTTACTTTGGTATTTGCGCTAATTTTTATGTATCTTCCATTAGTCAGCGCGCAGAGTTGCAGGCTTGAAAAACCTAGATCTCACCCTGTGTCAATTACAAATAATAACTGCAACGAAATGTTATAGATAATTACATTAATAGATTTAGAGATCTTAGTAATATTAAATAGCGTAAAAAATAAAATGAAACCAAAAACACGAAAAAAAACATGAAACATATATTTTTTATATAAAAACGGTTCCTGTAAATCGACTTTTTTAATGTTACTTTAAAGTGTTTCTACATAGCTCTTACTTTAACAGGTTATATATAGCAAGCATTTCCTTTAATTTTGCTATATAGTTCCTTTAATTCAACTTTTTTTCTTTTATTTATAGTTAAATAAAAGTTTATTTAAAGTTAGATTCATTTAAATAGCTTTAAAGACCGTCCATTTTAGCTTTTATTTTTATATTTTAAATGTTTTCCGAACTTCCAGAGATTTTTTAAGTATACTCCTAGATATTTGATATAGTTTTATTTTAGGATTTCACGTTTACCTATTCTTATACTAATTTCTCTTTCTCTTTGCAGGATATTTTTTCCACAGATAGGAGAAGGATTTCTAAATATAAAATATTGGCATTTATTGTAAATGATTTTTCCAGATGTGGAAATATTCTTTAATTTTAATTAGGTGTTCGTTTATGTACTTTTCGGTTTCTTTTAGAGATTTTGATGTGTTGAAAACTAGAGTGTCGTCTGCATATTGTATGATTTGTGTTTTTTTGTTAGTTTCATCGTTCGAGCTTGGTATGTCTAAAGTGAAGGCTGTGTATAGGTCTGGCGACAGATTTGCACCCTGTGGTACTCCTGCGATAGCAACATGATTTCTGGAAAAAAATCCATTTACATCGACTACGAAGGTTCAGTTACTTAAATAATTGTGTAGTAAAACGCAGAGATTTTCGTTAATTTTATATTTATGATACAATTTCCAGATTCGTCCGGTTTTCCAAACATTATCGAATGCTTTCTCTAAGTCTAGCATACATGCTGTAGTGTATTCTTTTTTCTCAAGTCCTTTTACTACTTCCTCGCTTAATATAAGGTTGTCAAAAAAGTCCTGCGGTATTTTCGCTAGGTATCGTGGCAAGCGCGTAGTTCAAGTTGTATTCATCGTATCGGGTCATGCTATAGCTTGTTGGAAAGGTCGTTTGTGAGTTAGCGTTGCAAACATGGAGCAAAATAAAGAGTACTAAGAGTACTACTACGACAAATGCAAAAATGCATCTCAATCCGCCAATAAATTTTGTGCAGTTTCCATTTCCACCGCACAACGATGGTTTCAACATTTTTGTTTTGGTGTAGAGGTGGTCGAAGATGCGCATCGCTCCGGAAGGCCTGCCGTCGAACAAAAGCGACAAAATCGCTGAATTGGTCGAGAGAGACCGGCATAGTAGCATCGGCCAAGAGCTGGGCTTGAGTCATCAAACCGTTATAAAGAAGCTTGGATTAACAAAGAAGCTCGATGTGTGGGTGCCGCACGAATTGACACAGAAAAACCTCTTTGACCGTATCGACGCATGCGAATCTCTGCTGAATCGCAACAAAATCGACCCGTTTCTGACGCGAATGGTGACTCGCGATGAAAGGTGGGTC
>JAAAKO020025162.1:0-14245 GCA_010015015.2 Bolitophila cinerea
AATACACAAACTCGTATACATTGTAAAATAACCCGTAGATATTTTCGTACAATGTTTCGCAACTCGCGTGTAGTACATTTTATACTTGCCTGATTCTATCTATATATTATATTTTATCTATGTATACTATAGCATGTATATTGTATATATATATATATAGGTATAAATAGAGGTTTTCCATATTTGTCAGACTGCATAAACATGAAATTATGTGGAACGGGGCACACGGCGAGGCTCAGATTTCATTATTACACAAAATCGGTGGCAATAAATCAAATAATATGCAGTTGCTGTGAGTAGATCTCCAAGTGTACGCTTTCATACAAACAATACAATATATATATATATATATATATATATTGCACTGCTGCAATGCTGCCGGGAGCTGGCGCAGCGCGTGCACGCGAATCGATTCTGAACATCTGCTGTGAATTTGTCATGCTAAATGACACATTCATATAAATGTATATAATTCTTTTCTTTGTGTTTTTTGCTGTCGTCGGTCGTCCTGTTTGTGCCGTTCTTGAGACTGTCCTTGGTGCGGCACAGCATCGTCTTTATGACACTTCCATAACACACTGCGCTTACACTATACACTCTTCGTATACACTATACAATACATACAAATACACTGTAAATAAACATACTGTCAGGCGTCTGTGTGTCTTTCTTTGTTGTGATGCCACTTGAATCAATCCACTCGCCCCAAGATAGACGCTGCATCCAGACAGCTTAGAGCCGACGACCATGGCTGGCAAGGAATACCGACAATGTTTTTTTCTATTCTTCATCATCATCTTCACTGTATGGCAACTGGAGAGTTATTATTTTTGGCACGCAATTGGGAAAACTACAATACAAAAACAGAACTTCTGTTTTTCTGTGCTGACCACATTCTTGAGGTCGGCTTCTGTTCTGAAGAAAATTGTAATTTATACTAAAAGCTCAATTTTAAGATGATCAAATTCGGTATATGGTATATATATGATTATATATGATTATATAATTCATCTATGATTCCAAGGCAAATAAGCACAGTGTCTAAGTGCCCATCGCATATTATTATCCTCCAAGTCAACGATACAATATTTTGCCCTAATGGCTGACTTGAAAAGTATTAAAATAAAATTCAAACATAGGTCCGCAGGAAAATAGATGGGAATGATTATTTCCCTTGGTAAAATGTATTAATTCTGATATTTGATAAGCATTCCTGTTAAGAAAATATGGCGCTCGATATTTTCAAGTTTCTAATTTTGCTCTTCATACTCTAAAGCTAATTAGCAGTGATAGATGAAATTAAAAAAAATAAATTAAATTCGTTTATTATAGAAATAAATATAATAATCCTTGGCCTCATTCAAGGTTTCTTCTCGATATATTTATTGTCTCTCTGACTGACTTTCTGTCAGTCTTTCTGACTTTCTTTATGACTGTCTTTCAGATTGTCTTTCAGACTGTCTTTCTGACTGTCTTTCCGACTGTCTATCTTTTTAGCTTCAGTAACTCAGAAATTCAAACGGAAAATCAGTAAAATATATGTTTTTTTATAACACTTCAATATTAAAACTGAAACTGAAATTGCCATAATCTTATCAATTCATAAATCTTTTTTTTCATTTTAGGACTTGTGCTATATACAAAATCTGTATTAGATAAGACTAACCTTAAGAATTTTTAATAGATTTAGCAAAAGAAGGAAAAAATTCTAAAAAGATTAAATTAATTGATAAATTATCCCTGTGCAATTAAACCAATATAACATAAATTAAATTAAAAAAAGTTATTTAAACCAATATAACGTTTTAAATAATCTTTTTTAAGCCAAAACCCAAACACCATTGGCAAAATTCAAGAAATAATGTTTCTAAATCATATATATAATAATATATAGTTTAAAAAATTAACATATAATTTCCTACAAGTATAAATAAATTTAAAAAAAATTGTATTTTAGAAACTACTATTTTAGTAACTTTTCTTTGTGTATGTATTTCGCATTTATAAAAATATTTAAAGAGATTATTGATATTGTATTAAAACCAGCGCCTATATCTAACATTGAGTAAAAAAAGATTTCTGAGAGCAGATCATGAGAATTATCCTCTTATTTCCAAACACAGACGTTAGAAACTTTTAAAAACATCCCAACAATGCTTTAAAATAAGGATTTTCTGTATAGCCAAATGCTAAACTCTTAACATGTACTCTTTAAAATATTATAGCATTATATGAATAAAAGCCTTTTTTGGACCAAGCGACGGAAAGGTGACAGGCAAACTATACCTTGTAAAAATCTCCCAAAATCTAGATAAAAAAAATAATGAAATCGATGAAAATCTATCTAATCGATGAAATCTATTTAATTTAAATGCAATGGAATAACATAGAATTAAATGGAATGTATATTTTTTAATAAAATAAAAAAAAAACAAATAAAAAATATTAACAGATCGATTGAAACCGATTAAATCGAAAAAAATAATATCGAATTAAATCAAAGGAAATAAAATATCATCGTTGATTTAATTTATAAAAATGAATACATACAAAACAAATGAAATCGAGTGAATTCAAAAATAAACCATTAAAATCAAAAAGAAAAAAAAGTTGAAAAACTTTTTTTTTAATTTCATTTGAATTAAATCAAATTAAAACAAAAAAATCAAAATCAAAATAAAACCAATTACATTGAAAACGATTAAATCAATCGAATGGAATTGAAATCTAATTCCACCAATTAAAAACCAAAAAAATATAATTACATCGCTGAGTTTAATTAAAATTAATAATATCAAATAAAATCAAATGAAATCGAATTAAATCGTATGGAACAGAATAAAATGTATATATTTTTTAATCTAAGGAAAATCGAAATAAATGAAACAGAATAAAATTAAATAACCAATATAATCAAAAAAGAATAAAATAGAATATTTAACTTTTATTTACAAAATCTATGTTTTGATAAAATCGAGGAGCTCAGTTTTAGTTTTTTCACATTTTCCATCAAATAAATATATTTATAATATAAACTGTATATCATAAACAGCATAATATAAACTGTTTGCCAAAAGTGCAGTCTACGACGCGACGCAACGTGACGCACGTTGTGAACTCAAAACTCTTGCACGCACGCAATTCTATAATTATATAGATTCGATGCGACGCTAGGCCGACGGTCAACTTCCGAAACATTTAAATTTAGGTCCAATCTGTACGGAAATACACTTGCGTCTAATTTTGTAAGTGCAAATCAAAACAAACCGCGGGGATTATAAATATATATACATATATACTTGCAAATATACATAAATACTTATGCTCAAATATGCATGTCGTCTGCATATATATGCGTGCCAATTAATAGGGTCGCCGAATGATGCTTAACGTAGAACAGGACGCCTTTAGGATTATTTATACATTACATTATTAGTGCGCTCGCTCTGTTGTCGTCTATTCTCGGAGATGTTATGCTGACACGCATTATGCTAATTAAATGCGCACGTTATGTGTACCTTACCCGAGTAGTGCGTAATGCTATATTTACATACGTATGTAATGTATATAAATAATGTATATGCGCGCAGGAAAATTTAGAGCCTTCTCGTTAAGTCGCACAGGTTTCGTTTTCCGCTGAGCACGCTCGATGCACATGCACATTGCACATACTGATGCACCAGATGCTGTGCGCCACGGTGTCATATACATATCTAATATGCAATATGTTTAATTATATATATATATACATATATAAATAGCATTATCTACTGTACACAAGATGCACGCTCAGCTATTAATATCCGCTTGAGAAAACAGCGATAAATTGAATGGAGTTTCCATCAGCCTGTAATAATAACAATAATAATACGCGCGAGCGAGCCATGCGTTTAGTGCCACACGCCACATTTGATTTTTAAAAAAATACATAATGCAACTTTATTGTTTTTCCAAGTGCCGTTTAAGAGGTTTATTAATAAAATATGCGCGCATTTAGCGTTGCACACAAACTTTATATGTATTTGTATATGTCTATAGTTGTTTCCTATGTATGGAATATTCTGTGTTTTTTCAGAGGGTTTCCATACACGATACATATAATATAATATTGTATAGTATGAGTTATATGCGCACTATATGGATTATCGCGTGCTTGGGTGCGCCGGCCTCCCTGACTTGCCATCGTCATTGCGCTGCTCTCTCAAGACTTAATGGCTTGCAGACGGCGCGGCTGAGGCGGCCGAGGCTGCGGAGGCAACAACAGCAGCCCATTTGTGTTATGAGTTATTGAAAATGTATGCGGAGAGGTTCAAGAAACGTTTAATAGTTTCTCGCAACATAAAAGCGAACGTTATCGACGAGTAATAGTATTGTGTCTTATCTTGTCGTGTCAATCCGGCGCCTTTGGATAGTTTTTCTTTATGTATTACGATGCGGCGCGGCGACCTCAAACCGCATACATAAATTATGAATTTTATATGTTTCATGCTCTTGCCCCCGTAACATCGGATAAGACACCGGGAGTTTGCGCTCACTCGCTCGGTATATACACACACAAGACGTGTGTACGTCTGTATACGTGCATAATATATAGTATACATTCTCGTATATATCAGACAAGAGTATATATACGTATACAGTAGACTTACTATATGCGACTATATTTCTTATTATATCGATTAAGTAAAACTTGTTCAAGCCCGACTGCAAACAACAAAACAAACCACAAACACGATTGCAAACAAGCGAGCGCAGCGATGAAATGCAGCGTAATATACCGTCGCATAAATGGTAATGCATACTGCACAATGCACATAGTATCGAAACCGCACAGTGGAATAACGATAAGAAAACTTAACACGTTTTTTATTATTTGATAATTAAAATGGGTGCGGTTTAAAATCCCATGGAATACGAACTACGGAATTTTTATTTCGGTGAAATATCTCGCAAGTTTTTGTAACTTATATTTTCTGTATATATTTTTAGTCAAGAAATACTAAAACTGCATTTAAATATATGTAATCAAAATTAAGTTATATATAATCTATACTTCAAAGAACGAGTGGAGCGTTCCATTTTAATTTTTAAGGACATTTGAGTTAATCCAAATAGGGCAAGGAATAACTTAAATATAGAATTAAAGACCGTGGTGTAGAATGTCTTTAACCAAACAAAACTATATCAACAATTTTCAGAATATATTCATAATTTTTCGACCACATATTTTTATGGTCTAACCAGATATATATACATATTTTTAGGATTACAACATTTGGCCCAAACGACAAATAAGTATTTTTACCAGATATTTTTCTGTATCCTCAATATTTTATCAATTATTTTAATAGGTTATAAATAATATAATAAATAATATAATAATAAATAATTTAACCAATTCTTTTGGATAAGTTCTGCATCAACTTAAAAGATAAGAGCTTGTATTAAAAACCAAAATTCTTCTGACAGATTTTTTTTCCGAAAATAAACAAAATATGTTTGTAATAAAGTAATATTGGACTGCCGAAAAAGATATTTAAACTATTGGAAAGACTTTGCGCAGTACTATATCACATTATAATTATATTTTAATATTTTCAGTTAAATGGTTTTTGCGAAAGTGATACTTAAAAACTTCAATATAATATTATAAAGTAAATAAAATCTTCAATGCCAATATAGTATATTTGAAGTTTTTCCAAAATGAAAATATTTTTGTAAAAGATTTAATTTAAATAAAAATAAACAATACCTAGCTCAATGTCAGGTTTTTGGGGATAACTTGTAGGCGGAACACCCAATATATAAAAAAGCGAATAAAAAAAGTGTTTTACTCAATTATAGAAAATGATTTTAATGATTATTGTTTAACAAGAAACATGCACATATGCACATACAAAACACGTATTTTAAAAATAGATATTGCTTCAAAACAAGTATTCTAAAAAGTAGAAAAATTAAACTAAAGAGTATGTAATCAAATAAGCGCGAAACATAAAAACTATTCGATACTGTTTTTGATACTATTTTACTCTTCTTTAGGACAACAACACTTGAAAATGGCGGATGGAAGGATAATATAGTATAGTATTAAATTATTATAAAATAATATATTTGTATATATATATATATATATATATATATATATGTAAAATTATATATATTTATTTTTATTATTATGTAAATATTTTGATTTTTTTTGTTACGTATTTTAAGGTTGTATGGTTGAATGGTTTAAGATTCTATGCTTTTAGTTTAATCTTTGGAAAGTTTTCTTTCTAGTTGATTTGTTTAGTTAAAATTGAACAGATATATTATTTGAATGATTTTAACCTAAAATCCTCTATTTTGTGACTGTCTGATAAAATTCGTAAAATATATCGAGGGTTTATATTAAATATAGGATATACAAATATTGGCGTTAATGAAATTTTGATAGCAAAATCTTGAATGACCATCATAGATACCTCTATAATCAAAAATATGTAAAAATATATATTTTCATTATAAAATTTATTTATCTAAAGTATAAATTATTTTTATAATTAAAAAAAATATTTGTGAATGCAATAATAAAATAAAGTATGTTTGTAATGTACTGTGTATTTTTTTGGTATATGTGTTTCATGTATTTTTGTCACTCTTTTGTTAGCAGCTGGGTTGAGCGGACGTGTTTTTTATATTTTTATTAAGCTTGCGTGAACCCGGCCCAATCCGCTGAGTCGGAGCCAGGGAAAGTGGGGAGGTGAGGCGTTACCGAAAGGGCCTTATGTCCGCAACGAAACGTAAATAAAGTTCTAAACAAAAGGGACATAGACCCCATGCGACTTATGTCATACCACCGTTACAATAAAGTTGATGCCAATTTTTGGAAACAAAATAATTATACTCTGATGAGGCACATTTCCATCTCTAGGGTTATGTTAATACGCAAATTTGCTGCATCTGAAGCGAGGAAATCCTAATATGATTCAGGCGAAACCATACCAACATGACTGTGATCAGGCACCATTATTAAAAACATATTTTGAATGCAAAAAGCAACTCAAAAACATAAAATATTAACAACTAAATTAGTCACTAATGTTAGTCACTTTTTTCTTAAAATTTAAAAAATCGTTCTTCAGTCATGGTTTGTCATGTATGGTTTTTAAAGACGGATATAAATAAAGATTAACAACAAAATACTCTGTCTCTATTCATTCACGAATATCTAGTTCAATTCGCTTATCTTAGTCACAATAAAACCAATAAAACAAAATCATTATTATTTTAATTAAAAAACTGATTTAATTTATATATACGAGTATCATCTTTGTAGCTGTTTTAAAATGTTTTCACAAATTCTAAAATATTTTTTATGTGGGTATAAACACAAGTCAAAGTCTTTATAAATTAATACAGTTCCAATTACATCCTATAATTCCTCATAATTAGATTGTCTCATAATATACTCCAAAGTAATAAACTACAAGTACATCTAAATTCCAGTGTTCATTGTATACTGTATATATAGTACTCGTATATATATATACTAAATAGTATACATAATGTCCTCAGTGTATAAAGCGTTCCGCTTCTATAGAAAACGCTTGCTCACACAGCAGGTAAACAAAGACGCACA
Source organism: Bolitophila cinerea (assembly GCA_010015015.2). Lineage (NCBI taxonomy): Eukaryota > Metazoa > Arthropoda > Insecta > Diptera > Mycetophilidae > Bolitophila > Bolitophila cinerea. The sequence continues at coordinate 7,625 of JAAAKO020025162.1, forward strand.
GCGAGCATCAGCCAGCACACCTGCGACGACTCCAATTCGAGCGGGGAGGACTTGTTGACATTACCTGAAACAAAAACAATTACTCGTTAATTACATGCTCAACTATGCAATCTCATATATATATAAATAAACATATATTGTATAAAACGTGTGCGTATTCGCACTCAATTACACAAAAGACAACTTTAAATAAATAACAAAGAGACCCGCGGTCATATTACGAGTACATCCAACGCAAAACGCGTCTTAGCTTTTAAATTTGAAATGCAATCAAGACTCTTGCAATGTGTGAGATATATAAATCGATATAATATAGCCTCGAGGATAAAGTGTGTGAGTATTATAAAGAATAAGTGAGAATATTCATAATACACACACACACACACACGCAGACATAAATTCTGATTTATGATATACATCATCTGAAAACAAACGCGACTTTACGCGCGTCGCGTGCGATGCAAATGATTTATGACACTTTATAATATACTTTGCGTGTCTCCAGTCGTGTTTGCGCGATCGCGCGTCTTGGCAATAACTTACGACTCTCCGACACGCTCCCCAACGCTTCTGCTGGTGGTGCCACTGAGATTTTTCCGACCGCGCGCATATCTTTAAACCGATTAGCATGCGCGCACTCTTTTCTACTATATAAAATACTTCTATAAATTCCGATTCCGCTTTCGACCTGGAGAAAGATTTATTTCAGCTTCTCTATACGTTAAAAGTTTGATTTAGATGTAATTTTCCACATTGTGCGCCGCGCACGCGAGTGCTGACAGCTCCACACTTCTTCTTTTTGAATTCTATTTTTATTGCGTTAAGTGCGTTTTAATGTCATATTTTAATAATAAATTATCAATCTAGAAATAATATGGCGTATGCAATTAGGATACCATTTTCATCAAATTCGGTCAATACGATTATTATATTGGCATAATAAAAAAAACTGCAACGTTACTCTTTTAGTTACATACATATAAAGTATTTTTTTTACGGTTACTGTTATGGGTAAATATAAATAACTTAATAAAAAGTCCATCCCGTTACTTTCCATTCCGTTGCGTGATTGTTTTAGAAGTGCACAGAAAAAGTTTATTTTAATATATATTATTTTGAGCTGAAACGCAAAACAAATTAAAAAATATTTATAATTCCGTTTAATAAAAGTCTGAATTCGAAAATTTGTTAAATTTTCTTTGCTTTTATACTTATATTAATTAATTATGCACTCAAAAGTGTTTTTCCAATAAAAATATACGATATTTTATCGTTGCGTTACTCTCCGATATAAATATTTAGTGCAGTTATTTTTTTCGTTACTCAGAAATAATTTTAGTATTTCGTTATTTTGTTACGCTACAATAACGTTATTCCAGCATTGAGCGAAATAAATATCATGGTACTTTTATATGAATTAAAATGAGGATACCTTTTGTGGTATCACAATTTCATCCCATATAATTACAATTGCATTACTTAATAAAGTTTTTGGGTATATACCGTTTTTGTAGTTTTTACTATTTATTAAAAAGGGATAAATTTTAAATTTCTCACATAGATTTAACAAAAGTCTTATGGTAGGATATTAAAATCTAAGAAAACTCAACAGCCAGAAGGTTGAAATACTAAATACTGAATACTGAAATACACACATGTTTTTAAAACAACATTTTATTGAAAAATAAAAGGAAAAAACTAATATATAAAACAGTAATAAAAAAAATCTCTGTAGGAAGCAGGATAGATTTAGTAAAAATGAAGATTATTTTAATACAAAATAAAAAAAATGTATAATTTATATTTTTTTATTTTTAAATATGTAAAAAAAAAAAATTTATTAAAAATAATAATTTTAATAACAAAATACTTTATCAGTATAAAAATCAACTACTATAACTGAATCAATAAAACGCCACAATAATCTTTGATTTTTTACAGGCATCCATTTCTTAAAAAAAAAATTCGATAAAAAAAAAATATGTAAGATATTCTTTGGAACAATATTTGAAATGGCATGACAAAAACACTTCTTTGGTATTTTATATACCAAATACTTTTTTTAGTATTTTAAATAACAAAATACTTATTCTGTATTTAAAATACCTCAATACTTTTCATAATAAAAAATACATTTTGTAAAAAAATACTCATTAATTATTATAAATACCATTTTCATGGTATATTGTTCCTTAAAAACACAATTGCTTGTTTTTAAAAGAAAAATTGGCATTATCTGGGTTAAATAATATATTCATAGTATTTTGTATTTAAAATACTTTTGAAAGTATCTTGCAACTGTCCGGAAATCAATGACATTCTAAAGTTAAGGCAGTATTGGCTCTATTCATTGATATAAATTTGAAAATTGTGCTCTTCTCCGAAAACATGAGGATTTGGCCAATTAGCCTGTTTCCTAAAGAATAATAAAAATGTAGAGATGCTATTCAAAAAAAAGTTTATTATTATTTTTTAATAAGAATCAATTTTATTTGATTTTACATATTTTTATTTATATTTTATTAATTTTATTAAATTGGCAAAAAAAAAAGTTTTAGTATACAGATATATCAAAATCATTTTTTTTAAATTTACTTTATTTATGCATCTTTTTCATTTTTCTTTTTGACTTTTAAATAAGAGTCACCATAACAAAATTTAAAAAAAAATATTTAGCATAACAATTGCAGCCAAGTATATGTCAAAAAGTACCGCTTTGCAACACTATGCGGCGACAAAAAGAGACAAACTATTTATTTTCAAGAGATTATCAAAAATGCACATCCAAACGAATGTATATACAGTATTTCAATTTATATGTCTGCGAAGCAAACAAGTATTTCGCAGAGAGCTAAGGAACGGGCCAATTTACTATTTATGTGCGTTGCATCCTGTATATTTCTTCTGTTCATCTGTCTTTTTATAACCGAGTCCTCAAGTTCTTAGGCAAAAAAAATATACGCTCGCGCAAACGCAGCGTACTACGCCCACTCGGGGCCCACACGAAAACACATATATATCCCACATACAACATAGCTAAACATAAAAATAAAAATGCTAATAATATGCTAATTTATAGAAAAATATTTGCGTAATTTATTTTCGTGCATTTACGGTCGGCATACAAATGTCGTTTTAAGCATTCCATATATAAAATATATACTATGAAAAAGGACGTTTTTTGTATATATATTTTTTTTCGAACTATTTTCGGATGTTTTTCTGTGTTGTTGCTATTTGTGTGTAGTACACAAACGTGTGTTTGTGTGTGTACGTGTTTGTTTGAATATAAATAATCGAGCGTGCTCAAAGACGCACACACACACATATTTATACATTGAGTTTTCTTTTTGCGGGTACATAAAGAAACGAGCGCGTCCGATCGATCTGTACAAAAGTACCCCACATTCCGCCCCATCGAAAACCACCCATTTGCTTTGCTTCGAATACAGAATGTGCATTTCCCAATTTTGTACGCGGTATGTTTTCAGCGTATGATTTCGATTCCAAAATATTTTCGTCACAAGCAAAAAGTGCTTTTATGTGTTTGCTCACAATGCATGAACGTTATTTCTGATGAATTGTGTAAAGTCGTTGCAGGGCGACATCGACAGTCCGGGGGTGGCGGTGGAAAATGCATTCCGCAATCATAAGAGAATTTGGGTGGCTCGTTGGAGCGGCGCCGGCGGTGGAGGCACGTGTGTGAGCTTTGAAGTTCTGGGCACGCGTCCCGGAAGAAATGTATTGGAATCGAGCGACTCTGAAGGGCGCAGGGCCTCGTCAGCAATGTCTGCCTTGTTCTACTCGGACACACGTGCTGCTGCTCTCGAACATCAATTAATATCCAGAGGCAGGCACATTTTGAGTGATGGTGACTTGCTAAATATACATATATACGAGTAGCTAATCTATAGTAAAATATAAGCAATATAAGTGCTCATGAAATGAAGTTCGAACTCGACTTCAAATGACTTTTGAAGCGGTAGCATTTCGTCTGACAGGCAATTAGGCACTCTCTGACAAGTGAATCGCTGATTGCTCCAGAGAATTACCATACTCGCACGAGCTACGCATATTTACATATATATATAATACACGATATACACGTACTATATAGATAAAACACTATATTTACAGAATACAACCTTATATGTGTAATTGTATACGTAAAATAGTATATGTTTACTCAGCCAATGGCTATTCTTCAATATTCCAGTGTACAAACATTCTTGTTTATAAATAAAGATTTATGAGCGTAGCACACGATTCAATATATATAGCTTAGCTTAATAAATATATAAAGGCATCCATCCGCATCTCGGATAGAGCTACAAATTGCTTACGTGACGAAGATTAATTAAAAGGTATTTGTTTTGTACTAACTCTGGCTCTGGTGTTAAAGGTTTTTTATTAAGCCTGTGAACTTGGAAATGAAGTTATTTTAATTGTATATAGCAAGTCATAATGACTTGAAATTTATAATTTACAAATCATAAAAAAGAGTTTGTGTTTGACTGCTGATTCATATATACGGACCATAAAATTAAAAATATATTTTGACGAATTCTGGTAGAATAGAATTGTTGAGTAGAAAAAAATGTTTTTGTTTTTACAAAATGAGGGCTATGTTTTGATCATAGCATATAAATGTTATCACAATGTTACCATGAATACATTTTTGTTTTTAAGAAAAAAAATATTTGTTAAGATAAATATTTTTTTCATTTTTCTTATATTTGTTTGTCAACCAAATTTGTTTCTTATTACCTCAAATAAATACATAAAATTAAAATTTTAGCATTTTGTTTTGTTTTTTTTTTTATTATTTAATTTTGTACTAATAGCTTAAAGATTTTAATCAATTAATAACAAAACATGTTTTAAATTCGTATTCATGGTTTTAAAATCAAATTTATAAATCCATATTATTTTATTTATGAACATTTGTGAAGTTTTTTTTAATTTATTTGGCGCTATGTTTTAAATCTGATGACATAAAAACAACAATCTTTAGCAAATAAAATAAAAGATGCTAAAAAACACAAAAAGACATTAAAATAATACAACAAAAATATATTTTTATTTTCTCTTCCTTTGCCAAAACAATATTTATTAGAAAATATTAAATTTCAAAGAAATGACATCCTGTGCCTTTGTTTAAAAAAATTGTACATTCTGGATTTATACATTAAAAACTTTTCCGCTTTTAAATAATTAAAACGACTTAGTATTTAATAATTTATTTTTGATTTTTTTAAGAATTCAGTTAATTATATAGATTAGATTGATGTTGGAATCTGGAATGTGATAAAGAAACGAACTCAAACACATAGTAGTTTTTGCTATTCTAATTATTCACTCATTTAAAACTAAATTTCAATAAGTTTTTTAAAAAAATTAAATATTTCAATTTTTTGTGTCACAATATTAATCATTAACCAATACTACAATTTTTCTTGCCCTCGACATAACTGATTTTATGTATTGCACGGAAATATTTGTTCACTTTTTCAATAAGATTTCATCGTTATTCAGAGTTTTTGGAGAAAAACTTATTATTATGTTTGATAAATGTGCATCTGTCCTTATCACTTTCGGGTTTTTTATAGACATTATAAGAGGATATTTGTATTTCGTGAGTGAACTAAGACTGTACGGATTACCTAAAATCTTTACATACATCGAAATTCCAAAGCTTGTTGAAAGAGGAAATTCACATTAACAACAACGTTAAATTCGACCTTTTTTTGCATAACATATTAATTTTAAAATGAACACCATTGGAGACATTTTAGGCATTTTTTTAAATCGGTATTCACAAATATTTTTAACATGTAAATCACATTTAAATTTTGTATATTCCTTAAAAAGTAACTATTTTGCGAAATAATTATAAATATAGTATGTCTTACATTAAATTAAATTGATTTTTTGAAAAATTACACATTAAAGCAATAATGAAAATATTATCATATTACATGATTATATCATTGTATGACAGAAATCATTTTTCTCTAACTTAATCAAAGTCAAATAATTTATTCAATCTACCAAAACAAATAAAACATGAGACTAAATAATTCTAAGTGGAAATTACGTAGACTTAATTATTAAAAAAGGGAACGGACTTTTATGACTTATACAATCAAATCTGCTCATGATTGCATGATTGACGGTAATTTAATAATTTTTATAACTTTTAAAACACTAAAGTATAATAACCGAAAACGTCCAAATAGATACTAACGCTTCATATTCGTATTTGCTTAGTTAACCCTTAAAGTAACTCAAAGTCGTTGCTTTATTATTTTGCTAAAAAAATAACATCAAAAAGCCCTAAGTGATGAAATGACGAGCAGACGTATGAGCCAAGACAGCTTCGCCAACAACACTATTTCATTAGACATAAGCGCTACAGTCAATGCGCCCAGTACTTTAAGTAAATTGCGGTATTATATCTATTTGCTGAAGACTTATGCGCCATACATTTGTCGGAAAAAGCAGATTTTTTTATTTAATGATATTCATTGTTTTTGCTAGTCTTTTGTTTGTTTTTTGCTAACATAACATAAAACAAGCAATCCATTTTATGGTACATTAAATTCTTATAGCGCGCTGCCG